>JAVJIF010007438.1:0-212453 GCA_038442645.1 Agave tequilana | reverse complement strand
GGGTAAATCATATGTATCTCAAGATGACATTCAACATCCAAGACTTGCATTGTGGGTTGTGGTAGAAGATCAGTAAACCATACCTCTTTAATCATATATATTTCAAATCTAATCTCTCCTTTGTCTTATTTGAAGCATACAGAGAATCGTCCCGAAAAGCTTGCATCGCATCCTTCCCTGTGGATTGACCCCTTTGGCCCTTGCTGCAGCGGATAGCATTGAGACTGAGAATCCTAACTTTATCTTTTTCTTTTTAATTCTCAATTTCAATCAAAATTTTGGCGCCGTTGCCGAGGAAGGAACGACACGATTTTCTCAAAACTAACTCTTTCATTCTTTCTGTTTGCAGGTTCAGAAAACAGGAAAACTAAACAGCAGAAAGGACACATAGCAAACTCTGTGCCTCTGCCCTCGAAGGCAGAGCAACAAGGCCTACTACAGAGCCGCGGGTCCGCGGCAAAAGCCGCGTTTCCGCGGCCTGAGTAGTTGACTACTTACCCAATTTTCTGCAGGTTGCTGCTAATTGCAATTCTGATTTACTGCTCTGTTAGAATTTTCTCTGTGATAAACCTGCACACTGCTACTATAACAGTAACTCATTTGTTGATAAATAAAAAAAAAATTAGACTCTTGCATCTAGGGCACGTGTCTATTTAATTTTTTTTTTTTGAAGAGTGCTGGCGACAAGGTACGTTTGCATTGCATAAAGATTAGGAACACTCTTGGCTGATTTACTGCTTTTTGAGTGATTATTTTTCTACTACTGCTTTACACGTACACAAAAATATCTTAAGGGCAAAACCCTTTACAAGATAAGGTGGGGATTTCATCACCCTTCCTTAGCCCACAAATCATCTCCGTCACACTCACAACCCTAACCTTAAGTAAAATTTGACTAGACGTTGGCCCTAGGTTAACTCGAACTCACTAGGAGATTGGCTGAAGGGGGAAAGTTGTTCGAAATTAACTTTTGCCAAATCGGTTCTAGGCAGGGGATTGAGGGCCGAAAGCCCGAAGATCGGTGGTTATTTAATTAAGGAACGTCTTTGACGGAAAACCTCCCACCGGTCTTGCCACTGCCTGGCCGATTAACTTGTGGTTAAGGTCGGCAATAGACCTCCTAAGGACAGTCTAAAGTTAGGAGTCGTCTAGGTCAAGGCTTACCCTAGATTAGGAATTTTGTTTGTTTTTCTTTTTTATTGATTTGGGTGAACTTGTTTGCTAATTGTGCATGTCCGCTTGGTCGAGAGACCCACTTACATCCAGGCTAACTAGAACTAGTTCACCACCCGAGCTAAAGCCCGACTCACACATGGCACAACCACTATCACTCCAAGATAGGTTCTATCCTATTAGGACCTCTCTTCCTTCTTGCATCAAGTTAACTGATGAAGGTGTTGACCAATTTGAGCTCAAGCCACAATACATCAACACTCTTCCCAATTTCATGGACTTGAATCGAGGATGCATACTTCTTCATAAGGGAATTTGAGAAGTATGTCTCATGATGAAGATACCCAAGTTAGGAGAAGATGCCATCAAACTTCGGTTTGTCCCCTTTACTTTGAAAGATTTAGCAAAGAAATGGCTCTACAGTCTAGAGGCCGGTTCAATATCTTCGTGGGATAATTTCTCTAAGGCCTTCTTAAAGAAATTTTATCCTGTCCACAAGACTGCACTGAATTAGGAAGAGCATCTTACAGTTTAAGCAAATAGCCAATGAACCTTTTTGGAAAATATTTCGAACGTTTTTAAGGACCTCCTTGCCAATGCCCTCACCATGGGATAGAGAAATGGCGACTTTGCCAAGTTCTATATGATGGATTAGAATATCAAACTAAAACACTGTTAGAATCCATGTGCCAAGGAGGATTTCTGAAAAAGAACGAAAATGAAGGATGGTTATTATAAAAGAATTAGCTGATAATACCATTCAATGGAACCACTCCGGAAAAATTTAGGACTAATGACCCTACTTCTTCTAAAGGAGATATCCATTCCATTGAGGCCAACATAGCAACCGATGCTAAGTTAGCTGCTGTGATGCGAAGACTAGAAGCTCTTGAAACGAAAGAACCAGTCTCTGTGAACCAAGTCAGCCCAACACCTTCGGCGGGCTGTACTTATTGTCAAGATATGAACCATGTGTTCGAGGAATGTCCCGTCTTTATCGCGCATCAAAGTTTGCCCGAACATATGAGTGCGGCCTTCACAAGGCCTGCCAACAATCCATATTCGCCCACCTACAATCCCGGTTGGAGAAATCATCCCAATTTTTCATGGGGCCCAAGCAACAATGATCAAACTAGGCCCAAATTCTCCAACAATTTCCAAAATCCGCCCTATCAATAAAATTTCCCTAGTCAAAATCCCCCACCCCTTTCCAAAATTCACAAATGGAGACAAGACTCTCAAATATGGAAAGAAAGGTGGACACTCTAGTTAAAAGCCATAACACGTTAGCTCAAGTCTTAATTAGGATAGAGATCCAATTGAACCAACAAGAGAGACAAAGGGGAACTCTGCCGAGTCAACCATTGCCAAATCCTAGAAACCCTAGGCTAGCCATGAGGCTCAAGACCCAAACCAGTGTAACGTGGTTCATACACTAAGATCAGGGAAACAAGTTGATAATCGAGTATCCATGCCACAGGATCCATCTCAGTCATCCATTCCATCTAGCTCCACTCCTTCTCCACCCAGCTCCAATGAAACTGAAGTTGAAAAGTCAGCAGGACAGGTGCACCAGCCAATAGCCCCATTTCCAAGTAGGCTTAGAAGCAACAACAATGCACATATAGAGAAACTACTAGAGGTGTTCAATCAAGTTAGGCTCAACATTCCACTTCTTGATGCAATCCAACAGGTCCCTAGTTATGCCAAATTCCTTAAGGACATGTGGACATGTGCACAAGAAAAGAAAGCAAATGTGCGTAAAAGGTTTTTCTAGCCACTAACATTAGTGAGCTATTGTCCAACCAGATCCCAGTCAAGTACAAGGACCCTGGTTGCCCCACCATCTCTTGCACCATAGGTCGAGCTGAAATCAATCGAGCACTCCTCGATTTAGGAGCTAGCATCAATTTGCTCCCTTTCTCCGTATATCAGCAACTTGGATTAGGTGAACTCAACCCAACCATGGTTACTATTCAATTGGCTGATCGCTCAATCAAAGTTCCTAAGGGAGAGATCAATGATGTCCTCATACGAGTGGGAGAATTCATTCACCCAGTCGATTTCATTATTTTAGAGACACAACCTGTGTCTAATCCTAGGTCCCAAACTCCCGTCATCTTAGGACGACCGTTCCTAGCAACCCCAAATGCAATCATAAATTGTAGAAACGGATCCATAAGATTGACTTTTGGGGATATGACTAAGGAAGTCAATGTTTTCAACTTAGGTAAGCATCCCTACGACACGACCGACCAACCCTTTGAGGTTAACTTCATTGAAAACATGACGAGTGAAAACAATGAGGAGATCACACTAGAGTCAGAGGAAGAGGAAGACTTAGAATCAAGTGATCTCAACCTTGATGAGATCGAATGGGCAGCAAATCCTAGTTCTATAGAGATGGGAAATTCTAGCTTAACACCTCCACCCATCGAGCCACCCCTTCTTTGGAGTTAAAGGCCTTGCCTAAACATCTTAGTACGCCTACCTAGGTGAACAAGAGACGTTACCGTCATAGTTGCATCCAATTTGACTAATAGGCAAGAGGAAGACCTACTGGCAACCCTTAAGACATAGGGAAGCCATTGGTTGGACTATGGCAGATATCAAGGGACTGAGCCCTACGATAGTCCAGCATCGAATTCATCTAGAGGAAGGGGTTAAACCGAAGAGGGATCCACAACGTAGGCTAAACCCACTTATGCAGAGGCTGTACAAGCCGAAATAGTGAAACTGTTAGATAATGGGATCATTTATCCCATTTCCGATAGCGAATGGGTTAGCCCAATGCATGTGGTCCCTAAGAAGTCCAGCTTTACTGTGGTAGAAAACGACAAGCATGAGTTAGTGCAAACACGATTGCCTACCAAGGTTAGAGTATGCATAGACTATCGCAAGTTGAACGCCGCCACTAGAAAGATCATTTTCCTCTCCCATTTATCGACCAAATGCTGGAACGATTAGCCGGTCATGAGTATTACTATTTCTTGGACGTTATTCAGGGTATAACCAAATCCCTATAGCCCCGTAGGACCAAGAAAAGACAACGTTCACGTGCCCATTTGGGACATTTGCCTATCGTCGAATGCCGTTCGGCCTATGTAATGCCCCCGCCACATTCCAACGTTGTATGTTAAGCCTTTTTTCTGATATGGTCGAGCGCTTCTTAGAGATTTTCATGGACGACTTCTCCGTCTATGGAAATTCATTTGACCAATGTCTCCATCACTTGGAGCTAGTGCTGAATAGGTGCACCGAAAAGAACTTGACCCACAATTGGGAAAAGTGCCACTTCATGGTGCAGCATGGGATTGTCCTAGGTCATGAGATATCTAGGGAAGGGATCAAAGTAGACAAGGCTAAGGTGGAGATCATAGCCAAACTTCCAATTCCACGATGCGTGAAGGACATTCGGTCTTTCTTAGGACACGCTGGGTTTTACCGTAGGTTCATTAAGGATTTTAGCAAAATTGCTAGGCCCCTTACAAACCTTCTAGCTAAAGACGTGCCCTTCATCTTTGATGATAGGTGTAATAGTGCGTGGGAGAATTTGAAAGTGGAACTTATCTCTGCACCTATCATCTCACCTCCGGACTGGTCCAAACTTTTGAGATCATGTGCGATGCTTCAGATTTTGCGATAGGCGCTATCTTAGGACAGCGTAAGGATAACAAGCAGCACGTGATCTACTATTTGAGTAGGACGCTCAATGACGCCCAAATGAACTATACTACAACCGAGAAGGAATTCTTGGCAGTAGTGTTCGCTTTGGAGAATTTCCGCCCATACCTACTTGGGACCAAGACCACGATTTTCACTGACCATTCTGCACTTCGATACCTTATGCTAAAAAAGGATGCGAAGGCCCGACTCATTCGTTGGATCCTTCTCCTTCAAGAATTCGATCTCGAAATTCGAGATAAAAAAAGGTGTTGAAAATGTTGTCGCAGACCATCTCTCTCGTGTGCCAAACGCACCTTCCGACGAACTGCCCATCAATGACAATTTTCCCGATGAACAACTTCTAGCCATCTCTAAGGAACCATGGTTTGCTGACATAGTAAATTACTTAGTCACAAATCAAACACCACCTAATTGGTCAAAACAGGATAGATACCGATTCTTCTCTCAAGTTCGGTATTACATGTGGGAAGATCCTTACCTTTTCAAATATTGTAGCGACCAAATTATTAGGAGATGTGTCCCCGATGAGGAAACTAGAAGCGTTCTAGCCTTTTGTCATGAGTTTGCTTGCGGTGGACACTTTGGTCCCGCAAAACTGCCGAAAAGATCCTGCAAAGTGGCTTTTATTGGCCTACTGTGTTCAAAGACGCATTCGAGTTTTGCAAAACGTGCACAAGATGTCAAATGATAGGAAGAATTTCCAAGCGAAATATGATGCCCCTAAATCCAATTCTAGAAGTAGAACTTTTCGATGTTTGGGGCATTGATTTTATGGGACCCTTCCCTAATTCGTTTGGGCACCAATACATCTTGTTGGCCGTAGATTACGTATCAAATGGGTGAAGCCGTCCCTTGCAAGACAAATGACAACAAAGTTGTTGTCAAATTCTTGAAAGAAACATCATCTCGCGCTTTGGAACCCCTCGCGCCATAATTAGTGACAATGGTACACATTTTTGCAATAGAACTTTTGAAGTTCTTATGCGAAAATACACCATAACTCACAAGTTATCTACGCCCTACCATCCTCAAACTAGTGGACAGGTAGAAGTTTCCATAGGCAAGTCAAGCTCATCTTGGAGAAAACTGTGAATCAGAATAGGAAGGACTGGTCCCCCAAATTGGTGGATGCCCTATGGGCATATAGGACTGCCTTTAAGACGATTCTAGGAATGTCTCCCTACAGAATAGTCTTTGGAAAGGCTTGCCACCTTCCTGTTGAGCTAGAGCACCGGGCCTTATGGGCAATTAAGCAGCTGAATTTCGATCTAGATAAGGCCGGTGAGCTTCGGAAATTGCAAATTTCTGAACTAGAGGAATTGAGGAACGAAGCATACGACAATGCGAAAATTGCGAAGGATAGGGTTAAGGTTTTTTCATGATAAGTTCATCACGAGAAAAACTTTTGTCCAAGGACAAAAAGTGTTACTCTATAACTCTAGACTTCATCTCTTTCCGGCAAGTTAAAATCAAGATGGACAGGGCCATTCATTGTTAAGACCGTGTTTCCACACGGAGCGATAGAGATCTACGATCCAAAAAATGGTAGTACATTCAAGGTAAATGGTCAACGTCTTAAAATCTTTTTGGAATCAGTTCCGGAAGTAAATGCAGCCATGGGTCTTTTTGACCCACTGTCTCGGTAACTTTACCTTTCTGCCAATTCATGCATCCATGCATTTCATTCATACATTAGGGACAATGTATGAAACAAGTGTGGGGGAAGGATATGTAAAGTAATAAAAAAATAAAAATATATATAAAATTTTTTTTTCTTTTTCTCTTTATTTGTTCTAACATAACAAAAATAAAAAAATTAAAAAAAAGAAAAATTTTTTTTTATAAAAAGGACAATATTTTGACTTATCTTTTGAAAGAAATCTAAGTTAGTTTTAAGAATTAGGAAAATCATGATTAGGATTTCTAAAAACTTGGTCAAAATAAATAAATTGTTTAATTTTTAGTATAGGAGGAGAAATTGAATAAGTAATTAGTCTTGATTTTTACCTTAATGAAATGTGCATACCTAATGCATATTTAGGATTCTAAGATAAAGACCCTTGTGCCTCATAAAAATAAATAAATAAAAAAAAATTCACTAATTAAGCTGGATACATGTGCCTCAAGAAGCATAAGTATTCACGCCTAAAGGTGAGTTTATAAATAAGCGTCCTTAGTTTTGTGGCCTAGTTCACTCGAATTTGAGTCCGAGGGGTGTTTTCTCACCCGGTGCCCTAAAACCAACCAGTTTGGGAGTCACCGACTTTAAGTTCGCTACATGGGTGGATTAGAAAGCCTAAGAAAACTAAGAAATATTATATATGTATTAACACATCTAATAGTCAATTAGTTAGGTATGAGGCCTCAAGAAGCCTTGATACTTACACGAAAGAAAATTGGATGAGTTATACATATTAAAAAAAAGAGAAAAAAATAATCATAAAGAGGCATGAAAGTCCAAGTTAAGGAATTCCTAGATTCACAAGGGTGCATATGACTTTTGGTAACGAAAAAGACTATACAAAAATTCAATTTTGATCCTTACCTAAAATGGGTAACAATTTACTTTATAAAGACTAAGTTTAAGAATGAATAAAAATGATAATCCTAAAACTTATTGACTACTTAGTCTCTTCAAATATATTTCAAATATTTTCCTTTTTATGGATTTTGTGGGTGTAATCCGCTGAAAAAGCTCACGAGACAACACTCGTCCTCTAGGGTAACCTAGTGGTTTAACGGCTTGTTGCACATGCTAAGTGCAATCGTGATTCCTATGAAAGTGAGTTAGCTAGATTAGTTTTTCTTTTTGATTTTTACTCGAGGACGAGCAAAAAGATAAGTGTGGGGGTGTGATAGGTAGTAAAAAATGCATAATTGTCATCACATTTACTATCACATTTTCATATTTATTCATATAATCATGCACTATTACTAATATTTTGTTATTTAATGTGTGCAGGCCTTGAGTGTTTTTAAATAAAGAATAAAAAACTAAATGAAGCCCAAAAGCCCATGTCCAAGCCCATGTCCAAGCCCAAGTGCAAAAGTGCAATTACAAAATGTCAAAAGTGCAAATACAAAGTGCAAATGTTGCAAATACTAAAAAGAGGGAAAGGATAGAATTCTATTCACCCTAAATACTTGGTGGATGAGGAAAATAAGAGTGCAAGGATGAAATTCGTTTTGGAAGAGATTTGGATTTAGGGTAACTTGATTTCAAGTTATCCCGAAATCTCAAATTAAAGAGTCAAGATGTCAGATCCAGACGGATATGCCCAGGTGGATGGACCAGATGAGGCCACGCGCGAAAGCGCGCGGCCAGGGATAATGCTTTGGCCGCGAAAACGCGGCCAGAGCCGCGTTTCCGCGGCCGTATGGATGAGGATGACAACCAGATTTTGAGGTTGTGTTTTACCGGGACTCTACTTCCTTCTGAGCCTATAAATACTCCCGCAGACGCAACAGAGAGGGACATCCAGAGACAAGGAGATTAGGGTTTTCTTTAGCTTTTCCTTAAATTTCTGCAATTTGTAATTTCGTTTTGAGCACATTGTTGAGAAGGAGCTTTGTATTGGAAGACATTTTTCAAATAAAGGTTACCTCTTTTGCCATTTAATTCTTGTCAGTTAATTTGTTTCTTTTTTCTGTGATCTCTTGATTTTAGTTTTTGATCTGTTGTCTCTTGATTCGTTTTGTTTTTCCTTCTTTCACAATTCTTCTCATTAAGTAAAATAAAAAAAATAAAAAAAATAAAAATGATGACTAACTAATTCATAGTGTGGTTTGCTGATCTCTTAAGATACCCTAGGGCAGTTTAGGAATTGAATAGATTGATGATCAATTTTTAGAAACCCTAGGTCTAAGATTGCCTTTCTTGAAGATTAAATTGATAGCTAGATTTCTTAATCTAGATTGCATACTTAAACAACTCTTCATAACTTCATACTTAAATACTTAGACAGCATAACTTTAAGATAACACTTTTCTTATGCTGTACTTAGAAGTTAGGATGAATCTTTGTTGAGTTTTTGGTAATGCAAACTAGTAGATTCTAATATCATCTTTTCTTGCTTGAATCTTTTTTAATAAACCTAGGGTAAATCATATGTATCTCAAGATGACATTCAACATCCAAGACTTGCATTGTGGGTTATGGTAGAAGATCAGTAAAACCATACCTCTTTAATCATATATATTGCAAATCTAATCTGTCCTTTGTCTTATTTGAAGCATACAGAGAAATCGTCCGAAAAGCTTGCATCGCATCCTTCCCTGTGGATCGACCCGCTTTGGCTCTTGCTGCAGCGGATAGCATTGAGACTGAGAATCCTAACTTTAATCTTTTTCTTTTTATTCTCAATTTCAATCAGCTTGCGCTTGGGCCTGGGCTTGGGATTGGTCCAACTCTCTTGCAGGCTGGCTGATCCAAGTCTAACATACTCCCACTCACACACGACACAGCTCCATCTCAAGCTATGTGCCAACTTCACGTTCCTACAATCATACTGACTTCTGGATCGTGCGATCATCAAAACCATCTGCAAGCGATGAGCTACTAAACTACAAACTCTTTAACTAGAGCGCGAATAACTCTTCTAACCTTTTATAAATCAAGTCCGGTCATGACTTACCCCACATGCACCAGCTCATATCTTCGGATTGAATATTCCCAATCCCTCACGTGTAAAGAGAATATCCTTCCATCGCAAAATAGGGTAAGTTCCATACTTCGTTAAAATGAACTTCGGATGTAAACACTCTCCCAGAAGATACGTTTGATCTTCCTTTCATAATTTTTCCACTTCAGATAAAGCAATTGCTTTCCTAATTACTTCCTACCTAGTCAAATCAATCATGACTATTGGGAGAGTGTTAAAATAGCAACATTACCTTGAGCTTACGTCAGTGGATACGACATCGTATAGACCTTAATCTATCATGGGCCCACCATGCTTAGTTCTGCCACCCTCCAACTTTGAAAGCGATCCCTCACTTGTAGTGAAGATGCAAGTCTGACTACACAATATGTATATAGATCTAGGTAATCTATTTGTTCGATCACATAGAGACTTTGGATGCAATACCCAAGGGTAATCTCATCTTGACTCATTTCGAGGTGATGTTTTGAACGTGTTTCATGATGCTACCATTTAGATTTTACCTAGTTTTTAAGAAGAGATGAACGTCCAAGAAGATCCAATCAAATTGAAGAAGACGATGGCTTGAACCAGAAGAAGCAAATCTAGCGTAGCATAGTTAACTATATAATAGACTGGATAGATACAGAGAAAGATTGATTATACAGGAGTCGACTTATAAGTAGTATAAGTCGACTCGTGGAAGGACTAGTCGACTAGTCTGAAAGACAAGTTGACTAATTAGCCATTCTAAAGCGAGCATTTCCAAATATAGAGGTGGTGCAAGTTTCCTTTTTCTATTAGAGTTAGAATATGATTCAGATTCTATTTAATGAAGGTTCGTTTCTAAAGATTAAGGATCTAGAATTCTTCTAGATCAAGCAGATCAATTCCTAATAGGATTAATCAAGATTCTTCTAGCATCCGACGACTAAGATCATTTTAGAGTTAGAATATAATTTGCATTGTAATGTCTTATAAATAAAGTTCTAACCCAATAGGTTATGTGTGGAGAACACCGAGGATATCTTGAAGAAGATTAGAGGAAGTCAAAAAGAGAGAGGAAGGTGATAATGCATAGAAAGAATGTTGGCCCAAAAGGTTACACTCTCTATTTGTTTAAGTTTTGATGATAACAAAACACATAGAAGCCATTTGGTACTAATAAGTTGTTTAGAATGAGTTTCAGGTTTGTACTAGTCTTGATGGCTTTTTAAGCATATTGCAAGGATAATGGCGCTAAAAGGTCAATGGCGCAAGAGGACGTTTTCATAGGAGAGAAGGCTCTAGCTTGACGTAACGCAGCTCGGAGACTTCCTTTCTCAGTTTTTATATTTTTAATTTGTTTAAGCATAGTGTATAGTGTTGAAGCTCAATATTCCCCACACACAAGTTTTTCCACATGATTTTCAAAGATATTTCTCTTTTACATAAAACATTTTTATAAATATATTTTAATACTTACAAACTTTATTTTATATAGTGTACCAAGTCTTGATCAAAATTAATTTGAAAATTATTAGATCTTCAACACCATTTTTCAAAAAGATCTGTTTTGGCCTGTTGCGGTCGACCAGACGGTTGACCGGCTCTATTTCAGGTCAGAACGGTCGACCGGGCGGTCGACCGCACTTCTGACCGTTTGGGTGTGTGCATGTGTGCACGTTACCCAGTCGACCGGGCGGTCGACCGGAACCCATGTCGGTCGACTGAGCTTTGGCCGACTGAAAACACCTACGTCTCTGTTTGGGACGGTCGACCGGCGGTCGACCGTGGGCTGGCAACAGTTATATTTTTTGAAAACCGGTCGACCGGCCTGTCGACCGTGAGCTTAATTTCAGCCCAAACGGCTAGTTTTTTAAACATGTTTTAAAACGTGCTTTTCTTCTCCAAATGATTTTTAGGGCTGGATTTGGGTCTAATCTTTCCTAATTATTCATTATAACAGTTTACCTTTTAATCCCTACCTCTATCCTATAATAGGGATGATTAGGGTTGAAAAGATCACAACAATCCTTTGCAAAAGAAATCAAGTTTAAGTCTCTCAAAAGAAATTTTTGCTCTCAGTTTTTGTACTCTGAATTCTCTCTTTTCACTGAAGTTTTTGATTCAAAACTCTCTTCAATTTTATTTTTTTTCACTTACAAAACTTGAGTTTCAATCCTACACATTATTCTCTAGGGTTTTTGTAAGGAAAAAAGTTTTTCAAAATAGGGTTTGTGGTCTTTTGATCACTAAGATATTTTTATATTTGTGGCTCCACTACCTCTGAACTAGAGGAGTGTGATTGAGGAGTTGGGTGCTCCCTTATGGTTGTAATTCTTTGTGAAAGTTATAGTGGTTCTAAATCCTTCTGGGTGAAGGCGGGGACGTGGAGCTAGGTGCTCGAACCTCGAAATAAATCTCTGTGTTTGCGATTGGTTTACTTGTGTTGTTTACTTTCTATTCATTCATTCTTATCTTGTCGATCAATACTTTCACAACAAGATTGCATTGCGCACCTCAAACTCTTATTTAGAGGAATCACGAAGAAGGAGTTCAGAGCCCTTCACGGGGTATTCGGCTTCTAATCTTGCTTTGAGTGATCTTTGCATCATCTCATTTTAAATTTGTGCATTGATTAGCATTATCACCCATTCACCCCCCTCTAGGTGATTTCAATTGGTATCAGAGCAAGGACTCTAGTTTTTGGCTTCACATCCTTAGAGAGATCCTAAAATTTGCTAATCACTATTTTCATATCTTCATTCATACACTAATAAAGATGGCCGATAACATTAAGACCCCTCTCAAATTTGATGGACTCAACTTCCCATATGGAAAGTTAGGATGACCATTTTTCTACAATCTCTAGGTAGTTTAGTTGCTAAGTCCTTGACCAAGCCTTATAGTAGACCCAAAAGTGAGGAGGACACTTGATCCGAACTTACCTTCAAGGAATTTGATGCTAATTCAAAGGCTCAAAATGCCCTACTTTTAGCTTTGAATTAGGATGACTTAACACGGGTTATCCATTGCAAATCCGCCTATGAGATTTGGCAACACTTATTGGTCACTCATGAGGAAACTTCACAAGTCAAGAGAGCTAAAATAGATCTCTTGCGTTCCCAATATGAAAGTTTTAAAATGCTAGAAGATGAATCTATTGATAATATGATTACCAAGTTTACTAAGATTATTAATGCTCTTTCTTCTCTAGGTGATGAAATAAGCAATGACCAAAAGGTGCGTAAGGTGATTCGTGCTCTTCCTTCGTCATGGGAAATCAAAGCTACCACCTTGAAGAGAGTTTTGAATCAAAAACTTCAATGAAAAGAGAGAATTTAGAGCACAAAAACTGAGAGCAAAAACTTCTTTTGAGAGACTTAAACTTGATTTCTTTTGCAAAGGATTGTTGTGATCTCTTCAACCCTAATCATCCCTATTTATAGGATAGAGGTAGGGATTAAAAGGTAAACTGTTTATAATGAATAATTAGGAAAGATTAGACTCAAATCCAGCCCTAAAAATCGTTTGGAGAAGAAAAGCACGTTTTAAAACGTGTTTAAAAAACTAGCCGTTTGGGCTGAAATTAAGCTCACGGTCGACTGGCCGGTCAACCGGTTTTCAAAAATATAACCGTTGCCAGCCCACGGTCGACCGCCCGGTCGACCGTCCCAAACAGAGACATAAGTGCTTTCAGTTGGCCGAAGCTCGGTACCGATATGGGTTCCGGTCGACCGCCCGGTCGACCGGGTAACGTGCACACATGCACACACCCAAACGGTCAGAAGTGCGGTCGGCCGCCCGGTCGACCGTTCTGACCTGAAACAGAGCCGGTCGACCGTCCGGTCGACCGCAACAGGCCAAAACAGATCTTTTTGAAAATGGTGTTGAAGATCTAATAATTTTCAATTAATTTTGATCATGACTTGGTACACTATATAAAATAGAGTTTGTAAGTATTAAAATATGTTTATAAAAATGTTTATGTAAAAGAGAAATATCTTTTGAAAATCATGTGCAAAAATTGTGTGTGGGGAATATTGAGCTTCAACACTATACACTATCCTTAAACAAACTAAAAATATAAAACTGAGAAAGGAAGTCTCCGGGCTGCGTTACGTCAAGTTAGAGCCTTCTCTCCTATGAAAACGTCCTCTTGCGCCATTGACCTTTTAGCGCCATTATCCTTGCAATATGCTTAAAAAGCCATCAAGACTAGTACAAACCTGAAACTCATTCTAAACAACTTATTAGTACCAAATAGCTTCTATGTGTTTTGTTATCATTAAAACTTAAACAAATAGAGAGTGTAACCTTTTGGGCCAACAATCTCCCCCTTTTGATGATGACAAAACATATAAGCTATAAAACAAAATATAGGAGGGAGGTAAAAGCTCCCCCTCAAATGATGCTCTATTTTATCAAGTATAAAATATGAAAACATATACATATATGATATACGAAATATGAAACCTACATATTGAGATAAACATGTACAAAACATAAACATCATGTACAAAGTATGAAAACATATACATATATGAACATGTACAAAACATGAAACCACCAATACTTCTCCCCCTTTTGTCATACATCAAAAAGGGTTTAGGAAACAACCAATAAATAATATATGCATAAAAAAGATATAAACATGCATATATGCATACATAAACTCAAATATCTCATTCCCTTTTTGTCAATTCATTAACAAAGAGGCTAAGGAAAAAATAATCAATTGTCATATCATCAAATCTTAAAGATAAAAACTTAAGTTTTTTTTATACCAATTCAAGTGTTTGCGATTGGTTTACTTGTGTTGTTTACTTTCTATTCATTCATTCTTATCTTGTCGATCAATACTCTCACAACAAGATTGCATTGCGCACCTCAAACTCTTATTTAGAGGAATCACGAGGAAGGAGTTCAGAGCCCTTCACGGGGTATTCGGCTTCTAATCTTGCTTTGAGTGATCGTTACATCATCTCATTTTAAATTTGTGCATTGATTAGCATTATCACCTATTCACCCCCTCTAGGTGATTTCAAAAGGTATATTATAATCCTGTGATATTCAAGGAGAAGGTAAATACTCTTGTGGGATCAAGGGGAAAGTTAGATCTCTTGTACCATTTTATTAATAAAACTCTCAAGTTCTCTCCCCGTGGATATAGGTCAAGTTTGATCCAAACCACATTAAATTTCTCGTGTTATTATTATTACCCTTTTGTCTTACTATTTCTAGCTTACTTTACAATAGTTTTCCTTTGCAAGTATTGTTATATTGCCATGTTCAGCAATGTCGATTCTGAGAACAACAATTTGGTGCCAGAGCATATCAATTCTGCATGTAACAATTGGTATCAGAGCTAAAGGTTAATGATAAGGCGATATGTCAAAGATTGGAAGTTCTACGAACAAGTTCAAGGTTGAGAAGTTCAATGGCAAAAAAACTTTGATTTATGGTAAAGAGGGTGAAGGTATTACTGGTTCAACAAAGTCTTCACAAGACCTTACAGGAAGAGTCAGCAAAACCTGCAGGTATGTTAGATGAGAATTAGGAGGAGAAGGCTCTGAATGCAGCAAGCATGATCCAATTATGTCTCGCAGACGAGGTTATGTACAATGTGATGGACAAAGAAATGACTATAGGTTTGTGTGGTCAAGGTTAGAAATATTATATATGACAAAGAGCCTTTCCAACAAGCTGTATCTTAAGAAACAACTGTATGAAATATGCATGACAAAAGGAATAGCAGTGTTGGAGAATTTAAACTTCTTCAACAAGGCCATCAATGAGCTTTTAACTATTGATGTCAATGTCGACGACGAGGACAAGGCGTTGATGCTTCTTAGTTCACTTCCGGAGTCATATGACTCTCATCTTGGAGGAGGTCACGTCAACTCTCTGACTAATGAGATCAGAAAAAGACCAAATCAAGTTGAGTATGAAGGATCAGGTTTCGTGGCCATGGGAAGAAAGAAAAAGGAGGAAAGAAAAGTCAGAATTCATTGAAGGCATGTCACTTTCGTCACATGGAAGGTCATTGGAAGAATGACTACAGCAATGACAAGAGTGCTTGAAGAAAAAAGGGCAAGCTGTGGAGGTAGACATAGTAATGAGTGATCGGGTCGGAACGAGCACTCGAAAATGTGTGTTTTATGAAATCAATGAAAAGCTTGTATGTGCTAATGTTCCCTCGATACTTCCGTTATAGCATTGGCTCAACGGGTCGAATCTACAAGGACGGGAGGTGATAGAAGCATTAACAGTTTTTATTCACGTCAGTTGTTAACAAGTCTTCTTTGTTAAAGAATTAGAAAAGAGAAAGGAAAAAAATTCAGAAAGTGATAGGTGGGAAGGCAATGAAATGACAATGTAAAAATAAAAGAGAAGTGGTTTGGAAAACAAAATAGAAAAAAGATGAAACATAGATGAACTAAGAAGTTGGTGAAAACATCGATAAGAAAATGATAAAAAGGTTTTGAAAATGATTCTTAAAACAAAGTAAAAAGAAAGGAGAACACTATGAAAGAAGTCTCATGATTTCTAACTACTAATTACTCCACTAACATGCTAACCTCTTAGTGATAGTTGCCTCACATGGATCCTTGGCCATCAATAGTCCTTGGCTTCAAGAGACGATACAGAGCATGGCAAATAAGATGGTTCTTCACATTCAAACTTGCATCAAGAGCAAGCTAATACAAACATTAGATCATCAAAACATTAGAAGCAAGCATGAAATAAGAGAGTTAGTTTGGTTAGCAGTTAGATGTTAGAACCCATCATCATGAGCCATCAATGGCTCTTGTAAGAGCAAGGCCTTGTAGAGGCTACTAGATTCATGTGGATTATCAAGTAAGTGGTTAGATGGTTAGTGGTTAGTAATTAGTCACCATGAGAAGAAAATCTAGCTAAGCATCATGTAGAAGATGGAGAAGATTACATTGGAGAAGAAAGGAGACACCTTTACATAGATTGTCACCATCTGTTACATCAATATCTCTCTATCTCTCTCTGAATCTCTCAGCCCTACTACAAGATTTAAAAAAAATTGAAGATACGAAATAAAGAGAAAGAAAATCCTAATCTACAACTAGAGGACAGAAACCTAGCCTAAAAATAAAATCTGCATGCGTTTCGGCCAAACCCTGCCATATTTATAGGCAAAAGGAGATTTCAGAAGACGAGACGTGGTCACGCGTCGAAGATCGACGTGTGGCCCCGCCAAATTGCCACGAAATGCAGGTATTGCCGCGTTTCTGTGGCAATACCAGGGACCTAGGTCCCTGGTTTTGGTGCGGGGATGCGCGACGCTTCGGGGACCTTCTAGATATTCTCCGATTCGGGTATTTTCATCCGTATATTCGTCTGACATGCGCAAGGGTTTAGGTTCAATGTATCTTCTAGAAGATCTCTTACTTGGCCTCCAGGAAATGCAAATTTAATTACTTGAAAATGGGTTTAATTAAGCTCTTATTACCCATTTGCCCTCCTTGTCTTAATTATCTGCAAGAGAGACCAAAACACGGTTTAGACCGACATTTTATTCATAAATCGGTGAAAAATATGATATATTAATGCAGAACTGTAGAGTAATCAATGAGCGGAGTTGACCTTGAAGTATAATGGCTTCCTACGTTGAAGATAACACTTCTCATGGTAAAAGCATGATATTTGATTCTAGTAGAACGATTCATGTATATTCCCATAAGGAGATATTCAACTCTTGATTTCAAAGGAGGAAGGGACTGTCAAAATGGTGGATGATTCGGCTTGCGAGGCATTAGCACTGAGACAGTCAATGTCACATGCAGAAATAGGATGATGCATGCTCTGGAGGTGGTCTAGTATGTTTCGGAGGCACGATACAATCTAATATCCATTAGGGTACTTGACAAAGAAGAATGCCAGATCCAAGTGTAACAAGGCGTCATCATGGTTAGCTAAGAAGACAGAATAATCCTGAAGGAGAGAAGTATGGAGGGATATTCTGTTGGTCCGAAGGCCCATCAATCTAGTTTTGATGTGTTTAACTCATATAATTATAGTACTCATGATCTTATGATGTTTAAGTCCGCGGATTTAATCAAGATTTTAGTTTTGTATTTAGTTTCATCAATAGACTCAAATTCAAAGTTTGAAGCTAATTAATATTGATTCAAGAGTTTAAGCATGATCACATTTAGCACTCAAAAAGAGTCAAGCTCAAAGAAATCAAGTTTTGATCAAGACAAGTGAAGAAAAAGATCAAGAAAAAGAAGACTTGAAGTTTTGTAAAAGAGTTTCTAAGTGTTTAAAAATTTTGTAAAGTTTAGATTAGATTTGAGCACTCAAGCTCACACACACAAGAGTTTTAATATTGGCTTGATGGTTTTCATTGAAAATAAATTTGTGTTTTGATTTTCAAGAAGTTGAGTTTAACAATATCATTTGAAAATGATTCTATACTTCGCGTGTTAAACTCAAATCTTGTGTTTATATGATTTATATGAAGAAATAAATTATATAGTTTGGAATATGTATTGGATTCTATCCACACAAATTAGAGCTCTAATTGTTCAAAGAAACATATTTTGATGAGTTAGAGTTTTGATTTTATCAAAAATTTGTTTTATGAAAAATTCTCGAAAAATAAGTTTATAGGTGTATTGATTTATCCATACATACTAGTGCTTCAAAAGAGTTTCAATAACTTATTTTTATATTTTATATAAATTTATTTTAACTTGTTTAAGCTTAAAATTTAGATTTTGAAAACAATTTTAAATATAGTTTATGTTTCAAAATTAATTTTGATATCTCAATAAGTAGTTCACATGTTGGAGCTATGTGTTAATTTTTTATCACACATATTTGTTTTCATATGTATTCAAAAAAACTTATTTTTGAGGAATTTATAAAGATATATTTGAAATTTTAAAATGTTTATTTATAAAATGTTATAATACTTTATATTTAAATATACATTTAAAATCTCAAATTTAATTATCTAAAATATACGTTGATTTTATTCACACTAATATTGATTATTTTTGGGATTTTTATAGAATTTAATTTTATTTTAAAAGTGTTTTTAAAATATATTTTAAATAGATTTTAAAATAATCATATATATATATATATATAAATGTGTGTGTGTGTGTTTGCATGTAAATATAGTCTACGAGATAGACTTGTGTAGTTCTAGAAGAATTCTAACACGAATCCTTCCCACTCAAATACCAATATCCGACATTCAAATACAAGATCCACTATGTTGAAGTTGATCTATATTATTTAGTAACTTAAAATTAAAAATCAAGTGTTTTGATACTTTTTTCCCATCCATCAAGAGGCACAAAATGGAATGCTGAAAATACTGAGTTGGTTATATCTATGTCTTTAGACATAAAATTTCTCGATCCCTATAAATCAATTTTTGTTAGGTTTCAAATGTCCTACACCGTTAAACTGACCAACTCAATATTTAGTTGTTCATTTTTTCTTACTTTATGCATGGGCAAAAAGTATTTAAAATACTTGATTTTTGATTTATAGATACTTGAAATAATATATATCAACTTCAACAAAATGAATCTTGTATTTGGATGATGCATGGTTATATTTGAGTGGGAAGGATTCAAGCTCGAATCCTTTGAGGGTGTAGAGGACCCGTATAGGCTGCGGGCCTACTCAGGCAGTGATCAGGGTTTTATTCCATCATAGACTGGACCTGAACAATCAACGTGGGCGAGCCTCTATCTTTCAGGTAGCTCCCCGAGGGGTACCGTCAGTTGTAGAGGACCCATATAGGCTGCGGGCCTTCTCAGGCAGTCATCAGGATGTTATCCCATCATAGACTGGACCAGAACAGCTGGCGTGAGTGAGCCTTCATCTTTCAGGTGGCTCCCCAGGGGTACCGTCAGTTATAGAGGACCCATATAGGCTGTGGGCCTTCTCAGGCAGTCATCAGGGTGTTATCCCATCATAGACTGGACCAGAACAGCTGGCGTGAGTGAGCATCCATCTTTCAGGTGGCTCCTCAGGGGTGCCGTCAGGGCGTAGAGGACCTATATAGGCTGCGGGCCTACTCAGGCAGTCATCAGGGTGTTATCCCATCATAGACTGACCAGAACAGCCGGGGTAGGCGAGCCTTCATCTTTCAGGTGGCTCCCTGAGGGTGTCGTCAGGGTGTAGAGGACCCATATAGGCTGCGGTCCTGCTCAAGCAGTCATCAGGGTGTTATCCTATCATAAACTGAAACCAGAATAACCGTGTGAGCAAGCCTTCATCTTTCAGGTGGCTCCCCCGAGGGGTACCGTCAGGGTGTAAAGGACCCATATAGGTTGTGGGTCATCAGGGTGTTATCCCATCATAGGCTGGACCAAAACAGCCAGCGTGGGCGAGCCTCCATCTTTCAAGTGGCTCCCCGAGGGTGCCATCAAGATTTAGAGGACCCGCATAGGCTGTGAAACTGCTCAGACAAGTATCAGGGTGTTATCCCATCATAGGCTGGATCAGAACAGCCAGCGTGGGCGAGCCTCCATCTTTCAGGTGACTCCCTGAGGGGTGCCGTCAAGGTGTAGAGGACCCGTATAGGCTACGGGCATGCTCAGGAAAACATCGGGGTATATCCCATTATAGGCTGCTTCTGAGAGATTAATGTGGGCAAGCTTCCATCTTTCAAGAGACTTCCCGAGGGGTACCGTCAGGGTGAAGACTCATGTAGGCCGTAAAGAATATGCATTATGCTCGGGGTAGCTATCAGAGTTGGGTGAAAACGCGATTAAGATAGCAAAGTATAATCCTTTCGTTGAATGTTATATGACTTACACATAATATCACTTTAAGTGAATAGAATTCCATTGTTTATTGAGCTGGTTCGCCCTGATCGGCTAGGGTGTACGACTCGTTGCCTCCGCAAGTAATAATGATGTAGGGAACCTCCCAATTGGGTCCTAGCTTTTCGTGATCCTTCTGTCGCGTGCTCTGAATTGAACATTTCAGGACAATGTCTTTGACTTAAAATTCCCTAGGCTTCACCTTCTTGTGGTGAGCTGCCCGGATTTGCTGTTTTGGGCCTATTGATGCGTTTCCTCCGAGTAATCCAACATCAGACGGAGTAAGGCATCATTTTGATCTGGAACAACTTCTTCTACCCGGAGTGTTGGCATGCTGATATCGACCGGGATGATCGCCACCGTCCCGTATGCCAACGAGAATGGTGTTTCTTTGATCGATATGTGTTTGGTGGTCCTGTAGGCCCAGAGTACTCTGGAGAGTTTCTCCGCCCATTTGCCTTTAGCTTTGTTCAAGTTTTCACATAGGTTGGCGAGAATGGTGTGGTTGCTGATTTCAGCCTGGCCATTGCCTTGAGGGTAATAAGGTGAGGAGAATCAATGGACTATGTTGTATTTGGCACAGAAGCTGCTTCTGGAAAAAATGGTTCAGTTATCAGAGATGATAGTGTGGGGATCCCGAAGCGACATACTATGTTCGGCCAAAGGAACTTGACAATCTGCTGCCCGCTGACCTCAAAGAGTGGCACTGCCTCGATCCATTTGGTGAAGTAGCAGGTGCCTAGTAGTAGGAAACATAGTTGGGGTTATGCTCAGGGGAGCGGTCCGACTACATCCAGCCCCCATTGCATGAAGGGCCATGGGCTGCGTAAGATGTGAAGGTTTAAGCTTGGCTTGTTCGATGTTGACTGAACATCTAGCATTACATAATTCTTGGCGTCATCAAACATCTTGGGGGCAGTAGTACCCTTGGTTGATGACTTTGTGGGTGAGGGAGTATCCTCCCGCGTGTTCCTGCAGTCGCCATAGTGGATTTTCTACATCACTTTCTGAGCCTCCTCCGAACAAAGGCATCTCAGATACGGGTTGGGGTGGAAGCTGGAGTAGGATTTTTTGTATAGTATATCTCTAAGAAGTATATACCGGGTAGCCAAGTGTTGAGTTTCCTTGCCTCAGCTCTGTCGTTAGGAAGTATCCTGTCTTTCAAGTAGGCAATGATGGGATTCCTCTATCCTGCTGAGGTGTCAAGGCGCAAGACCACTTCGGTTGGTTGCTGAACGCTCGAATAGGTAATGTGCTCGATGGAGATTTCATGTCTAAACTGAAACCATGTGGCTGCCTCCAAGTTGGCAAGTGAGTCAACGTGGTTATTTTCGGACCTAGGGACCCACTTGAAGTCGCATCAGGGAATTTTGGACATTAGCTTAAGAACGAGTTATAGGTATTCAGCCATCTGAGAATCCCTTGTGGCATATTTGCAGTTGACTTAGTTGACTACTAGTGAGGAGTCATAGTGGACTTCAAGCCCGGTGACTCCGAGAGTGATAATCGCTCGGAATGCAGCTAAGACAGCCTCGTATTCGGCTTCGTCTTGGGTAAAATACTGTTCGATGATGGATCCTTCCGAAGTGGTGAGGACAATTCTGATGTCTGCCCCTTACTGTTTGAAGCTCCATCAACATTCAGGATTCATCCTTCGAGTTGGCGTGCTCTGTGGTTCCCAGGGTGAACTCTGCGATGAAGTCGACCAGAACTGGCCTTGGTTCGTATTTGAGTCCATTGGACCTGAGCTCTGAGTCCCACTTTGACATCATTCCCGTCACTTTTGAATTTTCCATGATGCTTCTCTGGGGATGCTCGGTGAGGACTGTGATCGGGAAGGTTTAGAAGTAGTGTTTGAGCTTCCTCGAGATGATGAAGAGAGCCATCACCAGCTTTTCAAGCCTTTGGTATCTGGTCTGGGGGTCGGTCATGGAATGACTGACGTAGTACACTGGCTTCTGGGCACCTTGGTCCTCCCGAACCAAGGCTCTTCTTACACTATGAGATGATGAGATAGAGATATAGTGTCTCTCTCGAGGAAGGTTTCGACAATAAGCTGTAAGACCAAGTATCTCTTCAGCCCCTGGAAGGCCATCCCGCATTCCTTATTCCAGCGGAAGTCTGCTCCATTTTTCTTCAGGGCTTGTAAGAATGGCTCGCATTTGTCTGTGGATCAGCTGATGAACCGATTTGAAGGCTGCATGATGCCCGTTCAACATCTAGACCTCCTTCATAAAGGTGGGCGACCTTATGTTTAGGATTAAAGATATCTAGCAGGATTGGCCTTGATACCCTATTAGATGACCAGATATCCTAAGAACTTTTCAGAGGCTACTCCAAATGTAACTTCTCAGGGTTAAGCTTCACCATGTATTGCCTAAGGAGATTGAAGGTTTTGTCTAGATGTTGGAGGTGATATGCGCGTTGTACACTTTTCACCAACATATCATCGACATACACTTTTATGGTGTTCCCGATCAGGTCCTTGTAGACCTTGTTTACCATCCGCTGGAAGGTAGCCCCAGCGTTCTTGAGTCCGAAGGGCATCACCTTGTACCAGTGGATTCCTTAACCAGTGGTGAGGCTATTTTGTCTTCATCTAATGGGTGCATCTTGATTTGATTATCACCATAATAGGCGTCCATGAAGCTAACGAGGTTGTGTCCTGTCATAGCCTCTACTAGTTGATCGATCCTCAGGAGAAGATAACTATCCTTTGGCCATACTTCGTTGAGGTTTGTAAAGTCGATGCAGACTCTCCACTTCCTATTCTTTTTCTATACAAGGACGGGATTAGAGAGCCAGTTGGGGTAAAACGCTTCTTGGATGACGCCCGCCTGGAGTAGGCGATCGACTTCGTCATTGATGGCGCGACTCCTTCTATATTCATTTTCCTAGGCTTTTGCTTTACTAGTTTAGCGTCTTTTTGATGGAAAGCTTGCAATAGATGATCTCGGGTTCAATTCCCTGCATGTTGGTGGGAGACCAAGTGAATACGTCTGTGTTTTTTCGATAGAAATTGTTTGAGCAGTATCTTCTCCCGTGGGTGTAGGGTTGAGCCGATTCAGAGGGCCTATTCGGGGTGATGTGGGTCTACCCCAAACACTCCGGCACTTCCTCAGTCCTGCTGTCGGGTTTCCCCGGCTTAGTGGGTGAGTCAGAGTCTAGGCTTTCACCGAACTTTGATTGCTATTGATTGACAATCCTCTTCTGCTTCTTATCTATAGGAGAGTCTTCATTAGGGCCTGCTCAGGATGCTTTTAGCATCCAACCCTCTCTCTTTTGGGCTATTGCAGTAACTGTTCTGGCCATCGCCTGGTCACCCTTTATGTTGGCCATCCAGGACAGTGTGGGGTACTTCAGCAACTGATGATGGGTGGATGGGATCGCTCTCATCATATGGATCCATAGCATCCTAAGAATGGCGTTGTAAGGTATTGAACATCTAGGATGTAGAACTCCATAACGACATTGAATGGATCGGCACGGACTGGAAGGTCAACCATGTCAGGGGAACGTACTTCGTTTCCATCGAATCTGTGGAGAAGTGATTGGGTCTGGGAGATGATCAATTTTCAGGCCAGCTTGGGAGTGTCCTCCATTCGATCTAGAGTATGGCCATAAAAGATGTTGATGCTACTCCCTCACCAAGATCTTCGACCCGTTGCAGCATCCGATATGTTCCGTCACAACCAAGGAGTCATTTTGAGGGAAATGTTCAGAATATGAGTCTTCTTCTGAAAAAAGACTAGCCCACCAGGAGATGTAGGAGGGGTAGTCACTATTGATGGATGGTTGTCCCTCCGGACCTCATTGACTTAAAGGGTCCTCTCCTTGGTGGTGGTGCCTTCTATCTGGGAGTTTTCAAAGATGGCGTTCACTTTTCGGTATTGAACGAGGGTGCTGCCAGGGTGTTTGGCTACGATCTCAGGCTGCCTCTGCACTCTAACCTCCGAAGGCAGTCCGTAATTGAGAATGAACCCCAGAGGTGTCCTTTGTTGACCAGATCCTGAAGGTGCCGTCGTAGGGTCCAGCAGTCCACTATGAGGTGGCCTCTATTGGTTGTCAATTGTGCTATTTCCTTAAATCATGCAAATCAATTAAACAAGTAATTAAACTTCCTAGCATGCTGCAACAAAAAACTAAAACAGAATATAGCAAATTAAATCTGGCATAGGGAATGCAGTCACGTAGCCGCTGACCTAAAGGACCCGTCTCCTTGCCCAGACATTGATTCGACTTTGTCCAGTAGCAGTAAAAGAATCCTCAGTAGTCATCAGAATTTGGCCTAAGACAGTAGGCAGAACCTCTTGCTCAGACAGAAAATTATTGCCTAGAAACTGAAGTAAAACTGGATGAAATATAACAGTGAAAGAAAGAAGAAATGTAGCTATAAATCTCAATTTTCTTGTGTCAGAGAATGAACAGAGAGAAGCTTTGTTATAGACATAGAGCTCTACATGTTACTAACAGACCCCACACTAATCAAATGCACGTTTAGGTTAGTTGCAATTAATAATGTGCAACAACTCTGCAAGTTCGTAGATAAGCTTTAATCGAGTCAAGAAAAATTACAAGTCAAAATATGAAGCACTTCGGGAGAGTGAGACGGAGCTCAGGAACACTCTGAGGTCACCTCGGGTTAAGTACTCGGGAATGATTCTGAGTGCTCAGCGCCCATTCTGAGTCTAAGTGCTCGGGAATCTTCTCGAGTCTCTAGGTACTCGGGAATAATTCTAAGTCCAAACTATTGTGTTACTCTGCCCAGAAGCTCCGAAAGACAAAAAATAATTTCCAAAATGTAGCAGGTCCAAGAACCCCTTGAACGAAGCTACATTCGTGTCAGCGGGTCATGGGTGCAGGGACCCGAACCAGACCCCGGACCCGAACCGATTCGACCCGTTTGGTTCGGTGCGTGTGCGCACATGTGGGGAGGTGGCCCATAACCTAACACTTATAACAATAGACAATGGTAGAGTTGGTATATAAACCGCTCAACTGTTCTTTGTCTATCAAATGTGGGACTAAAAATCAAAGGCAAATAGAAGAAAACTCAAGTTTTCCCTCGAAAACCAAATACACATCCAACAATCCCCCTAAAACTTGAGTTTCAGGAAAGACAAAAGAAATCAATATGATATAAACAAATTATAAACTAAAAAACAAAAGTAAAACTTGGGCAACATCAAACTGCAGTTTCAGGGTTGATAGCTTGCACCTTGAATCTATCCTAAATGAATTTCATCGCCACCTGAGAGACGTAATGGATTTCGCCTTGAATTAGGCCTCTTTAACTAGATATTGATGAAAGACACACACAGTAAATCTCTATCTATTGAGTGAGCAGGTTGAGCGTTAAAGGCCATGCTCACATTAACTGACTCATGAGATGTTTCTAGGAGTCAGCCCTGCCTCCCAACCGCAGCCATCACGGTTCCTCTCACGTAGGTAAGTCCTCCAACGTTACTACAGCTGGAGCTTATACCCTCCACACTTCATGCGCTGGACATGTTAAGAGTTTAATTTAGCCTTACCAAGCTGTATTATAAGAGCATCGTCACCATAGAGAAGGAACAATAGCTACAGTACTACATATAGGATATAAATATATCCGGGTCGATGCTCCACACGAGTATCACCAGTCAGCTTATTGCTATCACATTGAACCTCTTTCACGAAACCAGCTCCTGATCAAGTAGGTTAAGTTCCCGCTGTCGGTGAACTCTACTATCTGTTTAACCCCATCTCCCTTGATGATTCTAGGACCACACTCCTAAGAAGACTCTTAGTCAATGGGTCTACAAGATTCTTCTCAAACTTTACAAAATTCAAAATCACAACTTTTCCTAATAGGTACTATACAGACTTGAGTTTAATTTGAATATGTCTGTTCATCTTCTTATTAGCATTCTCTTATTTTAGAATCTCAATGGTGGATCTCGAATCAGTATGAACTGAGATTAAAAGTATGGGTCTAGGCATGATAAAGAATTCATACAGAAGTTCTTTTAACCATTCAACTTTCAAGCAAATAGTATCAAGAGCAATGAGCTCAGACTCCATAGTGCTCCTAACAATCACTGTTTGTTTATAGAATTTTAGGACACATCAACACCACCAAACATAAATACAAATCCGGTAGTAGACTTAACACTGTGAGAGTCAGTGACAGAGTTGTCATCACTATACCCTTCTATAATATTAGGATATCCAGTGTAAGTTAAACAATAGCCAATTGTGCCTCTAAGATATTTGAATTTTCTCTCTAATACAGTCTAGTTTTCTCTACTAGGGTTACTGGTGTATCTAATTAGTCTACTTACTGCATAAGAGATGTCAGGCCTAGTCCTGTTGAAAATGTATAGAAGTGAACCTATTAATTGAGAGTATTCTAGTTGAGACACAGGCTCACCCATATTCTTCTTCAAAGCAATGAAGATTCATGGGGTATAGAAATAAGTTTAGAGTTATAACTCAAACTTATGAAGCATTATTTCAATACTATGAAACAGACTAAATGAAATTCCATTTAGAGTTCTGAATTTCTTTATCCCCAATACCATATCTACAGGACCTAGATCCTTCATGTTAAAATTTAAGGAGAGATAATCCTTTACCCTCTGGATTGCATTAAGAGAAGTTACAAGAATATGAATATTATTTACATATAGACAAAGAATGATATAGTCATTATCAAAGTTTTTGGAATAAATGCATTTATTATATTCATGGACACTGAATCCAAATTGTGGAATAACTTTGTTAAACTTTTGGTGCCATTGTTTAGGTGCTTGTTTAAGTCCATACAATGACTTCATAAGTTTGCACACTTTATTTTCTTGTCCCTTGGCTACGAATCATTCTGGCTAGTCCATATAGATCTCTTCTTCGAGATCACCATTCAGGAAAGCAGTTTTAATATTCATTTGAAATCTTAGCTAGGCAATCCCAGATTTTAAAGAATTGGATGTAAGGAGTTCTCCCTTTCCAACGTTCATAGGGAGTAACGTCGGAGTCTCATTGAGGAACCCTATTGAGGATGAAACAAGCTGAAAGGAGAGCTTCTCCCAAAGGTTCCTGGGTGCACCTAAGCTGAGAAACATGCAGTTTATCATATCCAACAGTGTCTATTCTTTTATTCAGCTATACTGTTAGAATGAGGTATGTAGGAAGCGGTTACCTCATGAATAATGTCGTACTCTTGGCAGAATCCTGTCATATCATTTGAGGTATACTCCCCCACAATCAAATCTTAGAATCTTGATCTTCCTCTCAAGTTGTTCTCAGCTTCAGCTTTATACACCTTAAACCAATTAAGAACTTCATCCTTGGATTTGAGAAGATAGGTATAACAGAATTTAGAGTAGTCATTAATGAATATCACAAATATCTTCTACCACCACGGATGAGAACTTTATTTGAGTCACACACATCACTATGAAATAGTTTGATGGGTTCAGAATTCCTTGTGATAGTATGAAAAGGTGCTTGGACATGTTTGCCTTGAACACATATTTCACATTTAGATGTTAAGTCAAAAGAGGATTTAGGAATGAAATTCAAGTTAATCATTTTCTTGATGGAATTGAAGTTGATCATTAATAAGTTTATTATCAAGCATCATGAATTTATTGAAGGAAGAGGAGGTGAGTCTTTCGATTCTAGTATCATCAAGGTCATATTCTTCCTCAAGTGCTATCCACAGATCTTTAGCACTCTTATATTTATAATATATGTCATATAGACTATCAGAGGTGCACTAAGAATTCTATAGAGATAATG
This sequence comes from Agave tequilana, assembly GCA_038442645.1. Classification (NCBI taxonomy): domain Eukaryota; kingdom Viridiplantae; phylum Streptophyta; class Magnoliopsida; order Asparagales; family Asparagaceae; genus Agave; species Agave tequilana. Next base: position 184,363 of record JAVJIF010007438.1, on the reverse strand, counting down.
GTAGTCTATCTCCTCGGGTTTTAAATAAATGTATGAGGAAGGGTTTTAAAGAGGAGTATCAGTAGATGGTGATTCGACAAGTGATGGTTTAGGAGGTGGTTGGTGTTCCTCTAGAACTCCCTTTGAGAAGTAAACTGGTTGTAGAACACGTTGGTTATTTCACGAAATTTTCAGAGTGAATTCGTAGGGAGCAAGTAAAACCAGTGGCAGGCGATCCCCTTGAGGCTGGATGGAAATGCTTGACAGAGAAGGAGGATATCATGAGCGTAGACCGCCATCTTGTTCTGGTACTGGCGGAGATGGAGGTCGAAAGTTCCCAAGTAGTGGTCGAATGTTCGCATCACAAACCTGTTGGCCCAGAGGCCTTCCACTCTAGTTTTGATGATGATTAACTTATGTAGTTATAGTTTACTAATAATCTTGTGATGTTTAGTTTCAGATACTTAACCAAGATATTAGTAGGTGATTAGCTTCAACAAAGGAGTTTTGGAGCGTTCATATGGTGATTCAAGAGCCCGAGCGTCAAAGTTCATATCTAGCACTCGTTGGAGTCAAGATCAATGGATCACGTTTGGATCGAGTCGACTTGTAGACGGAGCTCTACAAGAAGACTTCGGTACAGTGTTTAGTTTATGTTTTAGATCCATTGTTAAAGATTAGATAGTGTGGTATGCTCAAGTTCACAACACACACACTTATTTAAGTTTTATGTTTTGGTTTTGGTTTTTGGTTTAACCGATCTTGGTTTTCATGAATAGATAGAATCAACAAGTTTACATGGTTTAATGTATATTAGATTTGTTCTATATACATGCATGTTTTAACTATTTAAACAAACTTAGTTTGATAGTCTATTTCATGAGTTTGGTGTTTTGGTATTTTAACAAAACTTGTTTTTGGATTTATTGTCAAAAACATTTATATATATATCTTTCATGTATATTGATTTATATTCATATACAACATGCTTAAATGATGTTTCAATATCATGTTTTTGTATTTGGATGAGTTTTGGACAAACGATTTTCCATTTCAAAAATCCTAGTTTTGGAAAATACGGAATTTGGTTTTCGGTAAAATTTCCATAACACAATAAGAGTTCAAAATGTTTGTAACTTGGTTTTATTTTTACTCAAACAAGTTTGTATCTCAAAGAGAATATAAGAAACTATTTTTGTGGATTTTTAGAGTTTTTATGGGATTTTATTTAAGATAAAAACCCAGTTTTCAAGTCCTGAATTTCTGTCTGCCAGGCACTGGCGGTCAATCGACCGGTCGACCGGCTCTGGTCGACCGGACGTGCACATAAACATGCACAAGGCCATATTAGTTGGCCGGTCGACCGAGCGGTCGACCGACTGAAGGTAACCCACTCTCGGGTTGCCCCGGTCGACCGGCCAGAGAGCCGTTGCTCTCTCGTTCTGGGCACGGTCGACCGGGCGGTCGACCGACAGGCTCAACGGTCAATTTTTTGACCATTGGCCGGTCGACTGGAAGGCCAATCTGGGCCTTTTCTCTGCCAACGGGTAGATTCCAAGTGGGGGCTATTTATACCCCATTTGAAGTGGGTTTTGGTTAAGATTTCCAAGAGCAAAATTTCTCCTATTCTCTAGTGTTTTCAAAGCAAGTTTTCAAAAGAGTTTATTAGTTTTTAAAGATCATTCTTTATTTGTTTTCAAGAGTTGGAAAATTAAAGAAAAATATAGATTTGGGATATTTGCTTTGTTCTTCATTTCTATCAAATACTAAGTTATTTTCCCAAGTATTTTTCCTTGTGATTTGTTTTCCAACATCTTAATTTCTTACACTTGAGCCATATCATTCTATCCTATCTATTAGGGTCTTTTGTTTTGTAGGAAAAGAAGTTGTTTGTGGTTGAGATAGACCACCTAGTTGTAAACCCTCCTAACTTGTGATATCCCTCTTGTGTAGAGGTTGATTTTGGAGAGGTGGTTGGCTCCCTCTAGTGAGAGGTGGAGATTGTGTTTAGCTCCCTCTAGTGAGAGGTAGAGTTTGTGTTGGAATCCCTCAAGTGTGAGGTGATTGATTTGTATTGGCTAAGTGCCTACCCCTCTTGTGTGAGGTGGTTTTTGTGTTGGTTGTGCATTGCCTCTGTGAGAGGTTGTATTCGGTTGAGAGAGGAGTTGTGTACTCCCGGTTGTATTGCCCCAATCCTCAGTGGAGGTTCCCTGTGTGGAGTCCTGTGTGGACAAGTTAGTGGATGAAAATCCTTCTGTGTGAAGGCGGGGACGTAGAGCTGTGTGCTCGAACCTCAAAACATATCCGTGTGTTAGCGATTGATCCATTGACTCTCTCTCTCTCTATTACTTTGTGCATCTATTCATATTGCCAGTATCATTTATATGCTTGTGTTGTTTGTGTGTACCTCACTTGTGTTTAACCACGAGAGCTTTAAATAGCACCTCAACTCTTATTCAGAGGAATCAAGAGGAGTTAGTCTAGAGCCCTTCACCGGGAATTCGGCTACACTCGTTAGTTACATTAAGTGTGTTACAATTTAGTTTTAAATTCCACATTATTGTTCATTGATTAGCCGTACACCTATTCACCCCCCCTCTAGGTATACTTTCAATTGGTATCAGAGCCTACACTCCTGATATTTGGTTTAACCACCTAGGAGTGTGATCTTAGTTTTGCTAATCTATCATTTGTATTTGCACACGTATATTATTTTCACACACTCATGGATTGCTTATCACCTCCCATGTTTGATGTTTCCAACATTGACATGTGAAAATTTAGGATGTCCATGTATCTAAAAACCCTAGGCTTGCATGTTTTCCTTGCCGCTACTAAGAAATCCTATCTTTGTAATAGCAAGCATATAGAGGCCAATGCACAAGCCCTTGAGGCACTTAGAAGCATGCTTAATAAAGAATATCTGTGCTTAGTTTCTAACTATGATTCCGCCTTTGCAGTGTGGAACACGTTAACCTCCTCCGAGCTACAAATGCCCAACATTGTGGAGGATGAATCTAGTGGAGAATCCGAGCAACAATGCTACATGGTCCAAGGGAATGACTCCCTTGAGGTATACTCGAAAACTCAATTAGATAGTGATGATGCTAGTTCTTCATGTAATGACTATGTTGATCCAAATGCTTTGAATGAAGAACTTTCTATTGTTTGTGAAAAATTGCTAGAAAAATATAATCTTTTGAAAAAGAAAAGTCTAGGACTTAACAATGAAAATAAAGATTTGCTTTCAAAACTAGACTTGATTTTGTAAGAGAAAGTGGAGATTTCTAATGAAAGGGATTCATTGAAATCTAAACTTGAACTTGCCCTAAATGAAAATGAGTTTTTGAAAAATAGAAATGATTGTAATGAAGTTTTAAAGAAAAATAAGGCTTTATCTTTAAAAGTTGATTTTGTTGTAAAAGAAAATGATTCTTTGAAAAACAAAATTGATTTGATTTCAAAAGATTTAGATGTTTGCCTAAATGAAAATAAAAAGTTGAAAATTAATATGGATTCACATGTTTGCATGCTAGTGTAGCTTCACATTCTAACTTACCTATTGCATGCACCTCTTCTTCTAGGATTGATAATGATATTGTTTGTTAAAGAAGAGTGTGGATTGTTTGGGCTCCACCATGAGCCATTGTGTTTTGAACCACTCACGCTTGGATTTTATGTTTCGAAAGAAACAAGTTCCATCTATGTATGCACACTATCCATGGCATACACATGCTTCGCACGTTCATGTACACAACACTATGCATGCTCATATGTACACTTGTACACTTTGTGGACGTAAGGGCCACCTTGCTAAGTTTTGTTATGATCGTATACATGATTCAAATTTAGCAACTAAATTTATTTGGGTTAGGAAATATGCTAACCCCCATGGACCCAAAAGAGTATGGGTACCAAAGACCACCCCTATCTTATTTGATGTAGGTGTGGGCTCTCGCATGACGTGAGAGTGATGGTGCCTTGAGGTGGATGTGTTCCAAGCTTAAAGAGAACTATTTGGATGCATCACTTTTAAGGAAAGTTTGGTGGGATGACCACCTTGTTTTGGAGATATAGAGAGTTGCCCTCTCGGTTTTGGTAACAATCTCTTATTCCTCATTTATTGTTTACATGCTTTTCATATCAATGTTTTTAGCATGTCTTGATGTTTCATGATTAATATGTTATATGCCATGATATTTAGATTAATGATATACATGATTAGTTATTTGAGACACCCATGTTTAAATATGGATTTATATCTTTGTGTTCTCACATTTGTTTTAACTAATATGTATGTCCTATATCTATGCATGTGCATATACATAATGATCATATGTATGTTTATGAGTTTTTATTTTGATTTCTATGCTTCATGTTTTGATTACATGTTTAAATGTTAGTTTTCATTAAAACTTGGATATATATACTTGTACATCTAGTGAGCCACAAATAGATTATTATATGTTTGTGCTTGAATGCTCATTTGTACTTATTAGATGTATTAGTATAGCCTAGTTTTGATGATTCATGCATTTAACTTGTATTCCTATTTTGTACATGGTTTCATGTTTATGTTTAGCTTCATGTATATGTCTATTTTGTCTAAACTATTAATTATACATATACGTCCTTGAGCCACTTGCCTTCATGCATATACTTTTGTGGACTCGTTATGTTGGATATGTATGTATACTTTAGTTTGTACATGACATACATATACCTTGAAGATTTCTAGTTTTGATGACTTTCATGTTTTGTCAAGGAAATTTATAATTGAGCTTAATTGTTTATTTTCATGATTATGTTCTTCACATAACTCTTATACACTCACTTTATTAATATTTTCTCATGATTTTGTTTTCATGAGTATGATATATGCCTATATAGATTTTGAGTGTTTATTGTTCATGTGATCTACATATTTTTCATGAAATATAATTTTGTTTTATTCCTTACTTGAAGGATTTCATACTAGTTTACAAATTTTTCATATAACTAGTTCATATTCTTCATTTTGGAAGAGTTTTCAATTATGCTAAACTATTTTCAAACCTATTTTTGAAAACCCCTTCCATTGAAGGGTGGTTGGTTGGGCGACCATGCCTTGTATGCTTTTTATTGAAAATCCTTTTTAAACATGTGCATGAAATGGGTGGTAAGTAATATGAGTTATACACTTGATCTTATTGTGTTTTCAATTGGTATCATTGGATCCTTTCAATTAGTATCACTATTGACATTCTTTTTTGTATACTCATATATGATTTTATATATGTATGCCTAAACTTCAAATAGTATCAATTTCGATTGGTATTCATTTTTTCATACATATATATATGATTTATTTGTGCTTACTATATCTCTATATCCTTGAGTATAAATTTTGGTTATGCTAAGCTTGCTTTCTTAAATGAATATTATATTTCAATTGATTATGTTTCAATTGGTATCATATACAAGCTTATGCATCATTTTATTTGGTATTTCATAAAGGGGGAGAAAATTTTTATTTCATTTTGTTTTGCTTACCTTTGGTATTCTACTCCCATACTTTATGATGAAAAATGATTGAAAAATGATATTGATTATTTTTGGTATCATATGCTTTTAAAGCAAAATTACTTTCAATTGGTACTAATCTTTACAAATTGGTATCAAGATTACCTATAAGTTTACTTACAATAAAGAAAAAAATAAAACAATGTTAACAATTGGTATATTTTATTGATATCAAAAGTTTTGGTTGAATTGTTCAAAATGATTTATTTACTTACAATTGGTATCAATTGGTATTTAAATTTATATTAAAAATATTTGTTTTATGTATTTACTTTATATACTTACAATTGGTATCATAAAGTTTTGATTTCACCCCTTGGTATCATTTTGTTTTGATTTCACCCCTTATTGATATTCTTTTTATTTAAGACAAAAAGGGGGAGAACATTATGTTATTGTTTTCTTTGACCCCTTTGTTGATGATTGACAAAAAGGGGAGAAGTATTTGAGGTTATACTATGCATGTTTAAAGTATTTGAGTTTATATGCATGTTTATTTGAAAGTTTATATCAAAGTTGTTTCATATTGATATTTTTTATTGTTGGTATCAAAAGATTTTATTGATTATCTTCCAATTGGTATCAAGAATTTTTATTGATTGAATTTTTTTTATTTGATTGGTATCAAGAGCTTTCATGTTGCTTAAGTTTTCACATTGAAATTTTTATTGGTATCAAAAGCAATTATTTAAAGAACATGTTTATTTTCAAAGGAAAAGGAATTTATTTTAAAAGTTTGGTATCAAGAGCATGTTTATTTCATGTTTGGTATCAAGAGCATGTTCATTTCATTGTTTTATGCATATTGATGCATATTCATGTTTAGCATTCATTCCATATATTTATTGTTTATTGCCATGCATGAGTTAAGGGGGAGCTTCCTTGAAGCTTAACTTTAATCCATGCATATATAACTCCATGAGTTTATCATCATCAAAAAGGGGAGATTGTTGGCCCAGAGGCCTTCCACTCTAGTTTTGATGATGATTAACTAATGTAGTTATAGTTTACTAATAATCTTGTGATGTTTAATTTCAGATACTTAACCAAGATATTAGTAGGTGATTAGCTTCAACAAAGGAGTTTTGGAGCGTTCACATGGTGATTCAAGAGCCCGAGCGTCAAAGTTCATATCTAGCACTCGTTGGAGTCAAGTTCGGTGGATCACGTTTGGATTGAGTCGACTTGGAGACGGAGCTCTACAAGAAGACTTCGGTACAGTGTTTAGTTTATGTTTTAGATCCATTGTTAAAGATTAGATAGTGTGGTATGCTCAAGTTCACAACACACACACTTGTTTAAGTTTTATATTTTGTTTTTGATTTTTAGTTTAACCGATCTTGATTTTCATGAATAGATAGAATCAACAAGTTTACATGGTTTAATGTATATTAGATTTGTTCTATATACATGCATGCTTCAACTATTTAAACAAACTTAGTTTGATAGTCTATTTCATGAGTTTAGTGTTTTGGTATTTTAACAAAACTTGTTTTTGGATTTATTGTCAAAAACATTGATATATATATATCTTTCATGTATATTGATTTATATCCATATACAACATGCTTAAATGATGTTTCAATATCATGTTTTTGTATTTGGATGAGTTTTGGACAAAACGATTTTCAATTTCAAAAATCCTAGTTTTGAAAAATACGGAATTTGGTTTTCGGTAAAATTTTCATAACACAAAAAGAGTTCAAAATGTTTGTAGCAAGTTTGTATTTCAAAGAGAATATAAGAAAATATTTTTGTGGATTTTTAGAGTTTTTATGGGATTTTATTTAAGATAAAAACCCAGTTTTCAAGTCCTGTATTTCTGTCTGCCAGGCCCTGGCGGTCGACCGACCGGTCGACCGGACCAGGAGCCGGTCGACCGGAGTGGTCGACCGGACGTGCACATAAATGTGCACAAGGCCATATCAGTTGGGCGGTCGACCGAGCGGTCGACCGACTGAAGGCAACCCACTCTCGGGTTGCCCCGGTCGACTGAGCGGTCGACCGGCCAGAGAGCCGTTGCTCTCTGGTTCTGGGCACGGTCGACCGGGAGGTCGACCGGCAGGCCCAACGATTTTTGACCGTTGGCCGGTCGACCGGCCGGTCGACTGGAAGGCCAATCTAGGCCTTTTCTCTGCCAACGGGTAGATTCCAAGTGGGGGCTATTTATACCCCATTTGAAGTGGGTTTTGGTTAAGATTTCCAAGAGCAAAATTTCTCCTATTCTCTAGTGTTTTCAAAGCAAGTTTTCAAAAGAGTTTATTGGTTTTTAAAGATCATTCTTTATTTATTTTCAAGAGTTGGAAAAATTAAAGAAAAATATAGATTTGAGATATTTGCTTTGTTCTTCATTTCTATCAAATACTAAGTTATTTTCCCAAGTATTTTTCCTTGTGATTTGTTTTCCAACATCTTAATTTCTCACACTTGAGCCATATCATTCTATCCTATCTATTAGGGTCTTTTGTTTTGTAGAAAAGAAGTTGTTTGTGGTTGAGATAGACCACCTAGTTGTAAACCCTCCTAACTTGTGATATCCCTCTTGTGTAGAGGTTGATTTTGGAGAGGTGGTTAGCTCCCTCTAGTGAGAGATGGAGATTATGTTTAGCTCCCTCTAGTGAGAGGTGGAGTTTGTGTTGGAATCCCTCAAGTGTGAGGTGATTGATTTGTATTGGCTAAGTGCCTACCCCTCTTGTGTGAGGTGGTGTTTGTGTTGGTTGTGCATTGCCTCTGTGAGAGGTTGTATTCGGTTGAGAGAGGAGTTGTGTCCTCCTGGTTGTATTGCCCCAAATCCTCAGTGGAGGTTCCCTATGTGGGAGTCCTATGTGGACAAGTTAGTAGATTGAAAATCCTTCTGTGTGAAGGCAGGGACGTAGAGCTGTGTGCTCGAACCTCGAAACATATCCGTGTGTTAGCGATTGATCCATTGACTCTCTCTCTATTACTTTGTGCATCTATTCATATTGTCATATCATTTATATGCTTGTGTTGTTTGTGTTCCTCACTTGTGTTTAACTACGAGAGCTTTAAATAGCACCTCAACTCTTATTCAGAGGAATCAAGAGGAGTTAGTCTAGAGCCCTTCACCGGGAATTCGGCTACACTCGTTGGTTACATTAAGTGTGTTGCAATTTAGTTTTAAATTTCGCATTATTGTTCATTAGATTAGTCGTACACCTATTCACCCCCCTCTAGGTGTACTTTCAATCTCCTCGGAAAGTAGAGCATGGTGATTTCCCTCGATAATGGTGAGTTAGTGGGTCTCAACCCGCTGTACTACATCTCTTTTAGAAACTGCTGACTCACTTGATTGAGCCACTCCTAGACCAGATCCGCGATATCCTCTATGCACGGGAACATTATGATTTGGGAACACTTAGAGTTCTCAGAGTCCTCATTATTTTCATGGGTCTCCGATCGGACGCGCCTCAAGCTTCTAGTAGAGTAAGAGAATTCGCATGTACATGTTGGCACCCGGGGGGGCACGTTTCTTCTCGCAGTGGGAGAAGATCATGATCGCCATTGTATCCCATTTTGTTTGAGCAGTCATGTCAGGATACGGGCTGCCGCTTCTTTTTCACGGGCGACGACTTCGCAGAGCCGGGTCATCTCCATCTGCTGATTCTCCATTTGCTTTCGCATGGAGGAAAGTACCTGGAGGAGTTGGTCGCCATTGAGCGGAGGCTCGGGTTCAGCGGTCTGCATCCCGAGTGGAATGCAGTTTTAGGATGAGAGTCCTCAACGTCAGAGATGTGGACGTCTAATAGAATGGGCCGACGGTCCGCTGGCTCAGCCGTTTCTATTATTTTCCCCTTTCCTTTTTGAGCGGCGAGGTTGACTGTAGTCTGGTTGATGCTGTTCCTTAACGGAGCCATATCGGTCATGTTAGGCAGTTTAAAGGAAAAAGTATGGTATTAGATGGCGAGAGATCGTGAGTAAGGATCCAAAATAGCTCTCAATGAAAGCACCAAATGCAGTAGGCAATTCCTAAGGAATCAGTCCATGCACCAAAATAGGGAAGTAGATATAATCAAATCACAGAAAAGTCAATCACAAATATAGTGAATTACGTGAAAAATCCGAAAAGGAAAAAGCTACGGGGGGGGGGGGGGGAGAGAAGTTCTACTATGTTAATAGCGATTACAATAGGGTTCTCTGGATTCAGGTGAACGTGACGCCTTTCACGTTAGAAGGGATCTCCTATTTAGGGCAGTTTAAAATTTTTATTATAAAAAGTATAATTATTGTAGACTATTGTTTATATTTTTCTCTATTTTTTGATATTTTTAGCTAATATTTTAATATGCAATTCTTCTTTCTTTTTTTTCTTTTATTTTTTTCATATCTCTGTAGAAACCCAGGCCCAACCCAGGCCCAGGTGTAATATCCCTAATCTAAACTACTGTATTTTATTTTCTTCAAGTATTTATTTTGATTTACTGAGTATTTTTATTTAATCAAGTTAAATTATTATTTTTCCTAAGATTATTATTATTAAGTGTGGAAATTATTTTTAGGGCAGTAAATGGTAATTTGGATTTTAAGTTTACCATTATTTATCATTAACATTTTTTTTGCCAATTGTAATTATTAATTTATTTCTATTGGTTGTGATACTATTAGTAGTTACCTCCATTATTATTATTGTTCTTTTATTATGATCATTATTTGTGATTGGTATTATTTATTTATTTTTAATATTTGCATTGATACTAATCATGGTGGTGGTGATGACCTTGTTCAGCCTCTCACCCTATTTCCTATTCACCCGTTTGGATCCTACCCATTAGCATACTCAGTAACCTATTGGATTTCTTATCATACCCAATTATCTGTTTGGACTCAAGCCTCAACCCGTTGACATACCACTACCCGCAAAACCTATAACCTAACTCATCCTATATAAACCTATCTTAACCTAAACCTAGATTTCATAACCTAATCTCTAAACTAATCCCAATACCCACAGCCGCACTTCCCTTCTCCTCTCTGCTTCTTGCCGCAGGAGCTCCTTCCAGAGCACACACGGCAACGGCCCCGGATCACCATCTCCCCTCTCTTGATGGCCGCACCTTTCTCTCTCCATGGCTGCTCTTTCCCTGCAGCCGACCACACCACCAGCAGACCCAGATCCAGGTCACCCAACCTCTCTTCTTGGCTGTACAGCAGCAGATCCATGGCCGAGCAGCAGATGCAGCCACCCCCCTGTGATCCATGCCGCGACCAGGCTTCCACTAGCAGCACCTGGCGCCCCTGGATCCCCTCTCCTCTCCAGCAGGGCCTCCCCTTTCCTCCACCGCAGCAGGACACCAGCAGCAGGCCGAGTCCCCCAGATCCAGATCCAGCGCACACAGGCAGCGAGCGAGCAGGCCGTTCTCCTGATCCACGCCAGGCCGTCGTCGGAGACCAGCACGGTGGCCTTCTCCAGCACCTTGGCCACCCTCCTATGCAGTCCGATAGCGAGGAACGGCATCACGGCGACCGCGGCAGCGACTCGGGCCTTGACGCGCACAGCAGCGAACGACACCCAATGTGAGTGTCTCTTCCTCCCTCTCTCTTTATTTAATTTCGTGTTTATAGATGTGCTTATGCGTGTGGTATGAATTAGCATGTGATGTAGAATTTCTATGTATTGATATGTGCAAGAGAGGATATATATATATATATTTAATTGTATGTGAGATCAGGCGTTGATGCGTCTCTGTTCTCTGCCCTGGCAGAGATATTAGTCGACTAATACCTGATATTAGTCGACTAATACTCTGTTAGTCGACTTATCCAGCACCCCTAGTCGACTAGGTTTCTTCCCAAGAATGTATTGACTCTCTGTTTTCCCTGCTGGTTGACTTGATCATCTTTATAGTCGACTAGCAGTTGGTGTAGTCGACTTGGGCTACCCTTGTAGTCGACTAACTCATCCTCCAGTCGACTAATCATCACCCCTAGTCGACTAGTGTCTGTCTGAATGTTATGTATAGACATCTGATGGATTGTAGACCTTACCCATGAGTTGTGTGTTGGATATAGATGGATGTGCATGATATCGAGAGATGGATATTGGTGGTAATGACTTGATCTAATAGAACCTAGATACATGGATATGTTATGGTACCTAGTATCGAGATATCATGATAGAACTTATATGCATGAATATGTTGTGATATCGAGTGTTGGGATATTATGACTGATCATAATAGAAGAGGGAATTGTGAAGACTTATGGTTTAGCGTAGATTTATGGAGTGAGAGGATTAGTACTGATGTTGATATATGTTGGAATGACAATTATTGAATCAGATTACTAGATGTGTAATGAAACTAGGTGATTATGGAACTATTGAAATTTAGAGTTGGTTGTAATGACTTGGATCTATAGTTGAGTATATGAGAATTATCAGATGATGTGTCGTTGATGTTTATTATTAGAAGTTGCTATTCTATATTGCAGTTGTTTGAGGACATATTAGATGTGACTGATTAGTTGGGTTGGGATTTAGATAAATCTTGAGTTAGAGGTTATCCTGAATCTATATTCCTTATATTGGAACCTGACTTGTATTGAGGCGAGATTGACGTTATTGGCATTTGGGATTTGTTTAGATGATATATTGATGATGTTGAGTACCAAGAGTAGATAGTCTAGACCATAAGTCATTTGAGGATGATTCCCTTACTTTGATATGATTCAGTATGTGTTGACTTGCTATTCATTTATTGGTGATGATTTAAGCGATGATTCATTCTGATATTGATGTGGACTTGTTATGATGTTAGAAACTGGATTAATTCAGTTGGCAGAGATTGAGTTATTGTGATAGTGACTTAGTCAATATCAGTGATCTTGTACTCAGAGTTACCAGATAGCAGTTATCAGTTCATTAGTAGATTTGATTATCTTTTGATGATAACACAGGTGAGAGTTTAGTTGGATATTGATGCACTGAACTTGACTGGTCATGCCTGGCACCTGACTGATAGACCTAGTATTCAGATTACTGGAGTTACGGGGAAATGGTTGTTGATTGTAACACCTCATACAGTTTTATTGTTCATCGTATACACGGTTACTGTTACTGTTACTGTTACTGTTACTGATATTGTTCACTGTGTATACGATTACTGATTGATTATTACTGTACTGATATTGTTACCATCCCGTAGCATCCCAGTAATTGAAATGGCATAAGGTATTGATTGTTACTGATGGTACTACTTAACTGACTGTACACTAGACACCTTTCACGAGACCTTGGCATATGACTGTATCATTATTACTTGACATCTAGTACTCATGTACCCCCTGTATCCATGTTCCATGCACTGTTGACCTGTTAATAGCACAGTCAAACCGGCGTCCGGCGGTTTGCCGCCTGGTGTCGGGATGACGAGGATGTATCCCACAATCGTACTAGCGTCCGGTGGATCCTGAATGGAACTAAGTGCCACACGGAACAAAGTGCCACATCATACACATGGTGGGGGCCACCTCTTGAATCCGTGGGGGCCACCTCTAGAATCCATTCCCCTCAGAGCAAAGTGCCACACGGAGCAAAGTGCCACACCACACACGTGGTGGGGGCCACCTCTTGAATCTGTGGGGGCCACCTCTTGAATCTGTAGGGCTATCTACTGATTGTGCCACCTGGTGTTAGCGTGATATTACATTCTCAGTGCCTATTAGCATCCACACGCACTTGTATGTTGATAACACCTTGAATACTTGTTATTTGGTTCTCTTTCCCTATTCGAACAATGATACCCGCATATCGGAGTTCGAATGAGTTCTACTGGATGTGCGGGCTCCAGGGTGAACTGTCGGATGTTGTGGGACGCCGGTGGGAAAGTGACAAAGATAACGTAGAACACTACTGATTGTTATTGAATGGCTTGAATGAACACATTGTGTCATGCCCTGAATTGTTACCTTGCCTTATGACATATGACTGTATACATGATTGTAACCAGGACCACATGATTGTAACCAAGACCAGACTTATGACCAGACTTGGATGCCAACCTAGTGACATGTGATAGATTACACGCCTTGACATTGATTTCATATTTACAGTTATGCCAGTTATCTTCTATCTGTATTCATGTGGTTATCATATGTGTTACTGTTCAGCTATTTATTTTGTTACTTAGTCTGCAGTTGTTTTTACTTTTTTCTATGCACATTGTTCTTCCTGCACGAGCTTTTTCCCCTTTACACACACACACACACTCACCATGGTCGCGTTCTGACGACCCTGGATTTGCATGTCCAGATATTGGACGGTTGTTTCTAATGTGCAGGTGTTTGATGAGGCGGTACGCTTTGCGAGGAGCTTGGGTCCTTTTCCTTTGTTTCGGGTACTTTTGCATTTCTGTTCCTGCTATTATTCCTTGATTCTCGTATATCACATTTAGCCTGTCATTCTATCCCTGTTATTTCATGATTCTATCTTTTATCGCTTTCAACTGCCATATCCTTGTCATTATCCACCTGTTATCATGTATATGTATTGTTGCAGTGATTCGATGATTATTATAGTTTTGATTATAGCTTGTTCAGGTTAATTTAGGCTTAGCGTATATACGTGGGGTATTTTCCTCGTGTATATACGTCGCCGACTCTCGTCGCGACCCCATTTTCGCGTATTTTGGGAAGCGGGGCGTGACACCAGGCCAGACCAGGCCTAGTTCGGGAATTTCTTTTTCTTTTTTTTGTTAACAGGGCCCAAGGCCCTGTGCTGGGCCAAGCTGGCCAGGCCCGGGCCAGGCTTGGCCAAGCCAGCCCTGGCCTAGGCCAGCCAGGCCAGAGTTTTTTTTTCTTGTGTGTGCACAGTGGGCCGACAGCCCACTGTGCACCCCAATAGGTGCATATCCGGGTGCGATCTGCACATGGTTGGCCAGGGCACAGATTTTTTTTATTTTTTTAAGAAATCTTTTGCTGTAAAAATTTCAGAAAATATGTAATTTAAGATATGGGTTAGTATATCCTTACACGTATTTTAGTTGGATTTTAGATTGGGTTTTGATGTATAAAAAAATATTCATGGACATCATGGTATAGACATGATTATTAATAAACTATTTATATCAAATAAATTTTGAGAAAATAAATTACTTACTTGAATTTCATCTTCCCTATCATGTTTCTCAATCTCTGCATTTCAAGAGCCCTTTTGTTCATGCTCCGCTTGAGGAGAAAAGAAAAAAGGAGGTGGGAAGAATTGGGTCATGATTTTTCTTTGGAGGTAGAAAAAGAAGTAATTTAGCATTTTATAAGGCATTAGGGATTTTAAAAATCAGAATTTCAGTTAGATTCAAACTGCTTGACTTAGTAGTTTAGGATAGAATTAATTAAGTTTATGATTTTGAAACTAAGATTTGAATTTGTGTAAGTTAGGATAGAAATAATTATTGCTAGGATTTAGATTATGATTAGTTAAGATTTATGAAAAGATTTGATTAGATAGGATTTGAATTAGATAGTTAAGATCTAGTATTTGAATTTGAATTAAGATAGGATTATGGGGATTGGGTTTTGGGTTATAGATTATTGGATTGGGGGTTTCGGGTATAGAAAAATAGGTATGAGGAAAAGAATTAAGGAGGGAAAAATAATAATTCGGGTAATAATATTAATAATAACAATGATGATAAATAATAATAAATAATCATGTAGTAAAATAACTAAATAATAATAATTAAAGATACTAATAATAATACTCTAGTAATAATAATTTATAGCATACCAATAAATAATAATAATATTAAAAACAATAATAGTTAACAATACTACTAATAATAATTAAATTAACCATAACAATAGTAATAATAATTATAATCATAATAAAACACTCATTACTAAGAATAACAAATAATGATTAAATAACCAGTAAAATAAAATAAATACTTTACAAAAATAAAAATACAGTATTTTAGATCAGGGATATTACACTACTCAAGGCACCTAGACCATTGAGGCAGTAGTTAGAGTTACGGTGCCACCAACAAAGTATGGCTGAGACGAATATCATGTCTCTTTTGCATTAGTAACAGAAATAGGAGAACCTGACGTTACAGGGAAGCGATTGAGGCAGATGACCACGACAAGTGGATTACAATCATGGAGCAAGAGATGGATCTTTGGATAGAAACCAAATATGGACGTTAGTCGATCTTCTAAAGGATTCCAAGGCAATAGGTTGCAGATGGGTCTTTCGCAAGAAGGACAATGAGCAATACAAGGCAAGGTTAGTTGCCAAAAGATATGCTCAGAAGGAGGGTATTGACTACAATGAGATTTTCTCTCCTGTAATCAAACACACATCTATTCGGATGTTATTGGCGATAGTTGCTCAGTTTGATTTAGAGTTGAGCAGATGGATGTTAAAACAGCGCTTCTACACGGTGAGCTGGAGGAGAAGATATACATGAAACAACCTGAAGGTTACACTCAGGAAGATAAAGAAAATAAGGTATGTCTTCTAAAAAAGTCCCTCTATGGACTTAAGCAGTCTCCAGGCAGTGGTACAAACGGTTGACTCTTTCATGATCAAGGCCAAATACAACTGATGTAAGTGTGATAGTTGTGTCTATTTCAAGAAGAGTGATGATCCGACATATTTGCTGTTATATGTGGATGATATGCTGATTGTTGTGAGAAACAAGACTCATGTTCGAAGCTTAAAGCTTAGCTCAAGGCTTAAAGCTTAGCTCAAGACGGAATTTGACATGAAGAATTTGAGAGAAGCCAAGAAGATCTTAGGTATGAATATCACTCGAGATAGAAGCACATGCAGACTTTGGCTATCCCAGGAGAACTATGTTCTTAAAGTGTTAGAGAGATTCAACATGGCAGAAGTAAGACCAGTCACCACTCCTTTGGCAGTCACTTCAAATTATCTTCCAAATAGTGTCCACAATCACCGGATGAGGAGGAAGAGATGTCTTGAGTACCATATGCTAGTGCGGTGGGATCACTTATGTATGCTATGGTCTGCGCTAGGCCTGACTTAGCCTATGCAGTTAGTACAGTAAGTTGGTTCATGTCAAATCCAAAAAAACAACATTGGGAAGCAGTGAAGTGGGTGCTATAATATCTGAAAGGGAGTGCGAGATAGGCTTGGTGTTTCCAGAGATTGGAAACAGGGAAGTCTAGGTTACTACAAGGCTATGTTGATGCAAATTATGCAGGAGATCTTGATCAGCAAAGATCTACGACGGGCTATATGTTCACAGTAGCTGAGTGCATCATTAGTTGGAAGGCAGAGTTGCAAGATATAATTGCTCTTTCAATGACAGAAGCGGAGTACATGGCTGCAATTGAGGCATCAAAGGAAGCTTTGTGGTTGAGAGGATTGGTTGAGACGTTCAGTATCATACAGGATTTAGTTTGGGTTCATTGTGACAGCTAGGGTGCTATTCATCTCACTAAAGATCACATATATCACAAGCGAATGAAGCATATTGATGTGAGATTTCACGAAATACGTTAGTGGGTCATGGATGATAAGGTGATCGATTTAGTAAAGATTAGCACATAGAAGAATCCAGCGGATATGATGACGAAGACCATCCCGGTGGAGAAGTTCAGAGCATCTCTGAACTTCGTCAAGGTTCTCTAAAGGTAAAGTGGCGAACGAGCTCTTGGGAGGGAGCCATGTGATTCACAAAAGGGGGAAGAAAGAAAGGCGAATGAAGCAGAGGTCAATTTCTACGGAGGGACTCAATGAACATGAGTCAAGGTGGAGATTGCTAGTATTTGGAGTGCCTCATATTCAGTGGAGAAGAATTCAGTTTTTTGACAGTTCCTAATATGGATATGTCTCCTGTTTTGATTTGGATACGAGTTTTTTATTTCTCTAAGGAGGTGCTGATTTGAGTTCGTGTTGGACTAGGATCATCCCAGGTGCCTATATAAACCCCTCAGGGGTGGCCTTTTGAAGGTGTGTCAAGAATTCAAGAGAAATTATAGAAGGCAACCAAATATGGAAGAAAATCCAAAAGACTCCAAAGAATTTATCGAGGCCAGCTCCTTCCGTACATGAGCCTCCATGAAGATCAGGAAAAGTCTAGCTAAAGACTATAAACTAAAGTACTTCTTGGGAGACAACCCATGTTTTCTAAATTTTGTTTTAGATTTTTGATTTTAGTTTAACTATTTTATACTTTATTTTATTTGATCTGTACCAGGTACCTCAACCAAAACCCAAGACTAGCATAGCCAAAAGTTTTGCTAGGCAGCCGAGAAAAATTGATGACCCAAATTCTGAAATTTACCAAGGTAATTTCTTTCCAATTAATGAAAGTTTATGATTCTCTATTTATTTTATGGACATGGGTAATTTCTGATTGATAATTTATTCCTGATTGTCTAAAATTAAAAAGATAATCTGGTCTTTGGGGAAGTAGTATATATTAGTGATTTGCATGTATATTGATTCATCTTTCTTTGCATGAGAACATGCCAAAGTTTAGATATGGGGAGGGTTCTAGGATTTTTTTTCTTTTTCTTTTATTTTACTTTTCCTTATTTTTATGGTTAGAATTTTTTATTTCTTTTCTTTTAGGAGTTTACTAGATTTTTATTTTTATTTTACTAATTGAAAAATTAAAATTTCAGTAAGTTTATCTAGTTTGAAGAGATGTAGTGACTATATAGTTTGAATTGGATAGCGATATCAGTTTGATAGATTCCTTAATTCTTTAAGAAGAGATGAAAAATCTAAAAATTGAATGCTATCTAGAATTTGTCTACGTGAATATGCATCTTATCTACACTTACACATTGATTTAAGCTTGGGATGATGAGAATTACTTAATACTTCACAAAAAATAATAAAGAAAAAAAGAAGAACCTAAATTATTGATTAGCTTGATACTTTGGTCTCAAGAAGTTTGGTATTTACGTGAAAGATAGTTAGGTAAGTTAAAAAAAGTTATATTTATTAACAAGTCTAATGATCAATTAGTTAGGTATCTTGGCCTCAAGAAACTTTGATATTTACATGAAAGAGAATTAGAAGAGTTATATGTATAAAAAAAAAGAGAGAAAGAAAAGAAAGAAGTACTTAGAGGGCAACGAAGTGGTAATACTCGAAA
Organism: Agave tequilana; assembly: GCA_038442645.1. Taxonomy (NCBI): domain Eukaryota; kingdom Viridiplantae; phylum Streptophyta; class Magnoliopsida; order Asparagales; family Asparagaceae; genus Agave; species Agave tequilana. The sequence continues at coordinate 165,731 of JAVJIF010007438.1, read as the reverse complement.
CTTCTATATTGTAAAAAAATATTTAAGTATAAAAGTTTGAATCAAAGTCCCAAGTTAAGAACCACCACACGTTCACAAAGATGCATAGGATCGTAAAACATAGAAAAGATGGTAGAATATGCTAGGATTTGAAGTTTCTAGGATGAGAAGATGGGATTTCTTAATAGGAGATTGAACTTGAAGATGATTGCTTATGAAAACTATTGAACTTATTTACTAGTGATGCTTGTTGAACAAAAATGTTTTGATTTTTCTTTCTTCTTATTTTTCTCTTTCTTTATTTTTTGTTATCCTTATTTTTCTTTATCCTTATTTCTTTGTGAATTTTGTGGGTATATTCACTGCAAACCCTCACGAGACAACACTCATCCACTAGGGGTAACATCGGGGTTAACGGCTTGTTGCGCATGCTAAGTGCAATCGTGATTCCTACGAAAGTGATTTAGATTTTATTTTTATTTTTAAGATTTTAGGTTTTTTTTTTAGATTAGGTATTGCTTGAGGACTAGCAAAAGTTAGGTATGGGGTGTGATAATTGTGATTATCATCTATATTTTACACCACTTTATGCCTCTTCTGTTACACATTTAATACAACATGGGTGTTTTTGTTTATTTTTATGCAGATTTAGGTCAAAGAGCAAAAGATTGAGAAAAAGAAGAAAATCGATGTTAAAGAGATGAATGCAGAATATATTTCAAGGTCCAGACATTCAAAGACCTAATAAACTTGCCAAAAGAGATTATAAAATATGAGAAAGTATCTAACATAATTTGAGGTCAAATTTTGTCTGGGTGGCCAAAATTCGGCTGAGTAACCGAATACTATTCAACAGAGAGTAGGCACAAATTCAGACTGGACACGTTTAATATTTTGTTCATAACTTTCGTTACAAAAATTCAATTCTAATGATTCAAGATGCTATGAAAAGAGGACTTGAAGGGCTATAGTTTTCTCTTGATAACTTTTCCTAATACAACATCTGGATGAGTCATTTTCTGCAATTAAATGCTAGCTATTTGCAGATCAATTCTGAATGGATTTTCACACCAAATTAAAGTTGGATTAGAAGTCCTAATGTGTTCCTAATTGTAATTGACTTTGAGGTCTATATAAAGAGCTGCAATCTCTCATAATTGTATCAATCTCAAAATAAAAATAAATCTTATATTAGAATTTTAGAATTCAATTTCTTAACTTTTGGAGAATAACTTAAGTGCATCAAAGTTGAAGAACAACGACGAAGAGGCATCATCTAGGGTTTCCTAATTAGTGTTTTCTATTCTTTTATTCCTTCTATTTTACTATTTCATAAAGTTCATATTATTTATCATGTTTTACATCTATTCTAGTATGAACTAATTCTTCATAACTAAGGCATTGATGTAGGTTAAATATTATGACGATATAATATGTTGCTTTGTGCTATCTACAGTTTTGTTCAACTTTAAATCTTTTGCATGTTAAGTTTTATTCCCGAGTTTCTTCTTAGTAATTGGTGCCAACAATTATATGGATGGTTAGGTTTGAGACCGAGAAGAGATAATCTAGCGTAACATCATAGGAATAGAAATCTTAACTTGACACATTGAGACGAAGAAGTTGTGCAATCGTGTGAGAAAGATCCACCGTACTTAATGCTTCTTCTAACGTGTAAATTTCTAGATCAAGAGATTGTAAGATCTTGAATTAGAAGATAAAATTAGTGTTGATCAAGAGAGAATACTAATTAAGTTAGAGACTTTTGATCGTTAACAAGAATAGTAAGAATTCACTAGCACAATCACAATTTTATATCTGATTATATTTGCCAAAGTCAAGTGCCCTAAAACTTTTCTTTTATTAAAGCCAACTCTTTTATTTTATTAGTAATAGTTTATTCTCAATCATCTTCTTAATTAACTATTCAAATAAACTAGAAAAAATTAGTTTGGTACTCAATAGACATCAATTCTCGTGAGAAAGATACTTTACTCACTACTTTATTACTTGTAAACAATTGGTGTACTAGCCAATCCACACATCAGACACCTACTGTCCTTACCAAAGATGTTCCTGTTGAGTCCTCCTCCGAGGAATAGGTGGAGGAGGAAGAGGAACCAGAATTTGGTAGCAACTAACCCGAGTGATTCACATGCTTTCATGTCCTCCATATGGAAGGGCATGAAAAAGATTTTTAGGGGGCAGATCCGATTACGAAAATAAATGGACGAGCAAAATGCCAGATTAGAGCGGATAGAAGAAAGTCTAAGGCGTTCGCACTCAGTTAGTCTAAGCACTTCGCTGGACCATGTCACAAGAGGAGGTGACACATTTCCTTTAATATTTTAAGCATTCGCATTTCAAGTCATACATTGGGGACAATGCATGAATAGGTACGGGGGAGGAATTACAATAATATATGATTTTCTTTTTCTATTTTTAGGATATTTTTACTTTTCTTTTTAACATATTTTCTAGTTTTTTCTTCTTCTAAAAAAACTTTTAAAATAGAAAAGAAGCTTTGGTAATTTTTTTAAAAAATATTAAATAATTATAGGGATTAAGGAGACCTGAACTAGAAAATTCTTTACTTTAGTTTAAATAAAAGAATATTGTTTGATTTTATAATTTAGGAAAATAACTTAGTCCCAATTTTAGCCTTAATAAGTATGCATTTTCTTACACTTACACACTTTAGATTTTAGACGAACACTCTGCTACATATAAAAAAAAGAACCCGATTAAGCTAGATAATTATGCCTCAGGAAGCATAATTATTCATGCCTAAAGAAAATAATAAATAAAAATCTAGTTTCATGGCCTCTTTTACTTGAGTCATTAAAACTGAGGGGTGTTTTCTCACCTTGTTCCCTAAGACCGCCTAGTTGGGAGTCACCGGTTAAAGACTCATTACACGAGTAAATTAGAAATCCTAAGGGATCTAAGGGTAAAAAGGTACATAAACAAACATAAAATAATCTTATGGCACTAGAGTTTGAGTTGAAAAATCCCAAGGAAAATAGCACTCACATGAAATGCATATGAATTAGGGCTAAATAAAAGATTAAGTAAGAAGTACAAAACTTCTCTTATAACTATAAATAATAACGTATCCTGGTATGGAGACTAAGGTATAGGAATAAATAGTATGGGTTAAACTTAAAACTTATAATTACTTGGATATTTTTATGAAAATGATTAAATTTTTTCTACTTTAAAAAGAGATTTTCAGAAACAACTAACATTTTCTTTTTCTTTTGAATTTTGTGGGTGTAATCCGCTAAAAACCCTGAGGAGATTATAACTCTTCCTCTAAGGAAAACATAGAGATTTAAAGGCCTACTGTACACGCTCAGTGCAGTCACGTGACCTGAGAAAGTGGTTCAATAACTTAGTTTGGATTTTTGAGTTTGCTCGGGATGAGCAAACGATAGATATGGGGTGTGATTAGTTATAATATTTGCATTTTATCGCATTTTCCTACTTTTAAAACCCTGCTATATAATGGATCTTCTTCACTTGTGCAGGTATTTTATTGAGAGGGGCATAAAGGATAAATGGGGGCTGATTTTGGCTATTTATAGAAGATTTTTGTGGATTTACTTGATCTCCAAGTCTCTTAGAAGATCCCAAAAGAGAGGCCTAGATTTGAAGCTCTCTCTGTAAAGAAATAAAGGGATAAACCCTAGAGATAACGACCATTGTTAGCTTCTAGAAGAATCGAGAAACACTGGCCAAATGATCAGAGCCATTGGCTCTGATCTGGCAGAGCAAACACAGCCTTGGTCACGTTTGCATGGCTGGTTCAGGGCCAATGGCTTGGATCCTGGTCGCGTGTTCTCGTCCATGGAAACCCTAGCTACCCATTTCCCTATAAATACCCAAGGTTCACAAGGAGGCTGAGGAGTTGGTAAATCAGGATTTTCTCTTAGATTTCTTGTAGTATTTCTTGTATTTTGTTTCCCCTTCTAGTTTAGTGTTCAATCCAAAAATATTGAGAGATAGAGAGATATCTACTGTAATTGTGTGTTTGAATCAATGAAAGTTAATCTTCTCCTTCCTCTCTAATTCATGCTTTCTTGTTTACATGCTTTATTTCTTCATTCAAGTAGCGTAACTATGATTGTTTTTATGTTCTTCTGTACTATGTCTAGTTAATCTTCTTCTTTTATGGATAACTAACTACTAACCCACTAACCACTAATCTCTTGATTGATAACCCACATGAATCTACAAGCATCACAATAGGTCTTGTATTACAAGAGACATGGATAGCTTATGATGAAGAGTTCTAATTTCTAACTTACTAACATGTAACAAACCTTCTTATTTCATGCTTAACTCTTACAGTTGGATTGTACCCACTCACCCTTGCTTATACCGATCGTGCGCTTGTTTCTTACTCCATTCTCGCCTTCTAACGGATCTTGATAGGGTGATGTTCAAACTTTGCCGTATGATGCTAGGATGATGGAGAAGAACCTTCATATGAGCTATACCATGAAACGTTCTTGCACTCAAGTCAACTGATTGCCAAGGATCTAGCACGAGGCAATATCTTCAAGAGGTTAATACAGTTAGTGGGATCCATTAGTAGAAAGTTAGTTATGCACTTCTCTTTCTAAAAACACAAACTCACATTTTCTCACAATTTCTCAACTTCCCTTTCTTCAAACTTTTTTCAAACTTCTTTTGTGTTTAATTCTTTTCACTTTGTTTTATTCACAACATGTTTTCACTTCTATTTTCCAAACCACCACAACATTTTCATCGTTTTTCACTCTGTCTAATTCCTATTTGATTTGTTTTCTCATCACTTTTTTCACCAATCAAAATCACTTCTTATTTTGTCTTCATCTCCATCACTTTCTGTGTTTCTATTTGTTTTCATTTTTGGAATAAAGAAGAATTTTTCAACATTAATGTAAAAAAATGGAAAAAACCTTCTATTACCTCCCCTTCTTGTGGATACGACCCGCATAGTCATTATTGCTATCGAGATAGTTTCGAGAAAGCTAAAGCATGTCAAGCACATCTCTGATTTCTTACTACACGTTTTGGTGCACCACTTTCCTTCAAAAAATATTTTCTTGCTTCTCCTGCACACAGAAATAGAGAAGAAATCTTTAGAAAAAATGTGAAAAACCATTCCCACTCCCTGGCAATGGCGTCAAAAATTTGTTCACCAAAAATTATAAATAACCCATCAAGTTTTACGTTAAATCTTTAATTAACAAGAGGTTATGATTCACTAACTTCTTACAAGTATTCTAAGTGTTGTGATATCTATTCCAATCACCCAATTTGACCATTCTATTTGTTTATAAATTGGTATTACCAAAAGTATGAGTTCACTCACTTAAATTAGAAAATCCTTGATATTAGAATGACTCGTACACAATCTCATATAGCAATTAATCATATTCTTGTTCAAATCCTATTCTACCTACTATTCTACTTACTGGTCACATTTTATTAATTTAGGAGTTCTAGTTCACTCACCTGACCCTTAAGGTAAATAGACTTAAAGTCTAGAACGAGTACTAATGATAGACACTTATTCTAATGATAGTTTCAGAGATCTGACTTGGTTACATCAAGTAATTAGTTTGATAAGAGGTGGCATAAGATTAAGCTCATTCCGTGGTGTCTTTCTGATGGAGATGCTCATGGTGATACATGGACAACTCTTATTAAGTTTGGATATGACAAAGCAATATTAATTTAAGTATATGTATTACTAGTAAAAAAAGACCTCATGATTTCCCGAGTCTAAATGAATCTTCCAACTCCTGCTACTAGCGAATAAGTTTCCTACATGCATCTTATACACAATAGGTATGAATGGTTTGTGTCAGCAGTCTAATCAGACAGTTATTTCAGTATTCTGACGACGTAATTAATAAAGGTAAACCTAATGTATGAAAGTTCTAATGCATATAATAAGTATGCAAAAAGGTAGTTAGAATTAATGAAGATTCCTGCTAGAAGTTCAGCATAGGTCCTGATAATACGTAAATAAAAAGGCCTTCATCTTCAACCTAGACTAATGTCACCAATATAGTTCTTAGATTAAGTTGACCCTGCATTAAATTTTGCCATATTCTTTATAACTCTAGCTTGGTAGTTGAAGGTCTGATTATCTAATTCTTACGAACATCAGAAGCAGATGGTGTCTAATAATCAATTATAAACTCAATTTATTACACTCGAGAAAATAAAAAGGTGATTTCTATGATTCATCATAAACATCGATCGAAAATAGTAAATAGTTTATCTATGCACATTACTGTCAAATTCATTGTATGAAACTAAAACTAGCTGTCTAAAGAAACAACCACTTGGCTAAAAGTTCAACACTCCTTTAGTCATCCAAATTATATAAAATTTTTCTTACAACAAATTAGAAATGGTTCACTAATTTATGATCATAACCATGATAATTTTTGATCACTTTTGTATTTGATTAAATGGTGAGTTCAGTTTACACCCAATCAATTTAGTATACTCAGTACATGATAGCCTAATTGTGAGTTTGTCTGTATGATAATTTAGCAACAATCTAACACACATAAAATCTTTATCCATGTGTTTCAAGTTCTAACCATGTGCCCTGTTAAGTTCACATATGCGCATTACCAAGGTCATACGTTCGGATGATTTCTCAAGCTGTTATATTCTTATGTGCCACCATTTGGTTGGGTTCTCATGCTCATTCACATAGGCTACAAGTCAGGTATACGTTCACTAGTTAAGCATTTGATTCGATAAATTTTTGGCTTATAAAGCATATAATTCTCTTTTTGTTTATCATTCACATGCTACTTGAACAAGTTACCTATACAGAATTTATGAACTATACTACAACTACTCAATAGAGATGCGACCAGAATCATTTGAAATTAGACTTCTTTATCTTTCTAATTAATACATTATATATTACAGTTTGTTAGTATAAAAATTAAATAGGCAAGAACTATTTTTTAAAACAACATTTCTACAGTTTTGTCCTTCCGAACAATCAATGATGTTGTAATTACAACTCTTGTCTTAGACATTTAAATGGAATATTCAATTTTCTATTTGAAACTAGACTTCGTTACTTTTTCAATGATATATTATATGATAGTTTAATTTGAACAAAAAGTTCTAAATAATCAGAATCTTCTCAGTCATGCAAAGGTTCTGCATCACAGCAGTTTTAACCAGTCTACCGTATTTCAGCAATAATTCAATGCATAGACCTCTAATAGAGACATGGTAAAATCAGTTGGAAAGTAAACTCGATTATCTTTTCAACGGTATATAACATGATACCCTTAAATCATAATACGCTAACGAACTGAGTCATTATTTGCAGCTTATAGGTTTTGACAGATTTTGTACACCCATTAAAGTGTGTTCAAACTTTGGGTTTTTCTCCAATTTCTTTAATCTCTTCAACAGAATTGAAATCATAACTAGTAAAACTTTTATTTAATTATAATTCTTTTTATTATTCACATAAAAATTATAACTTTCCTTAATTCCACAAATCTTACCACATCTAGATTCTTATACTCCAAATTTTCGAAATAGGGTTTTAACCCAAACATCAATAATCATAATTAAATTTCAGAGCTACCATCTGAAATCACCTAGAGGGGGGTTGAATAGGTGACTAGCCAATCTAATGATGAATTAATACGGAATTAAAACTATTTATGCAAACTAAAAACTATTATGCTAAAGACAACAAATATAACACAAGAGTGTAACCGAATTCTCGGTGAAGGGCTCTGGACTATCTCCTCAAGATTCCTCTAGATAAGAGTTGAGGTGCGTCTTGGTTGAATACAAGTGTGAGCAAACAATCCCAAGTATATATCAATTTAAGCACAAGTATATCAAGTAAGTAATGAATATGAACAATAAGAGCATGCAAGATAAAAGCATAAGTGAGAGAAAGAGAGAGCAATCGTAAATACGGGAGATTTATTTTGAGGTTCGAGCACCCTTACTTTACATCCTCGCCTTCAACACTATGAAGGATTTTCACTAGAATCGATCCCACCGGATCACTCGGTGCCGCAACACCTACAACGAGTTCACACTAGAACTCCTTGGACTCACTAGTCCCTCTCTTGTTCCCATAAGAACTACACACGCAAGCATACTAGCTTGTCGAGCCCGCACCTCTACACCGAGCTCCCACAAGTACTCAAAACAACACGAACCCGCAAGTTCGCCTCCTCAAATACCAAGATGAAATACTTTGGTGATCTCAACACTTGATCACCTAAAACTCTCTCACAACAAGGATCCCTATAGGATTGATATAGCAATGGATAGCTCAAGTGTGTGTGAGAAAAACTAGGATTGATTTGGTGGTGAAAAACTCAAGAAATCTCTTTTACAAAATACTCTTGAAAAACTCTCCTTTTGATATGAAAGTATTTGGCTCTAAAATAAGTGGAGATAAACACATAGAAGTGTAGTAAAAACTATCTTGAAAACTCACTTTAAATCTTGTTGAAAATAGTCCAAAGGAACCCTAATATATAGGCTCCCAAAATATGGCCGCTGGAGGCCAACTCAGCAGGAAATCCTGCTGTCAGTCGACCGCCCGGTCGATCGGCAACGGTCAAATTTCTGACCGTTGTACCATCGGTCGACCGGTTGGTCGACCGAGGTCTGGATACAGAGAGCAAAAGCTCTCTGCCGGTCGACCGGGGTCAGATCCAGAGAGCAGAACTCTCTGCGGCTCTCCAGCCAAACAAGGCCGTGCACGTTTGTGCACGTCGGTTGACCGCCCGGTCGACCGACCTCTGGCTCAGTCGACCGTGCAGTCGACCGGCAGAAGGCCAGAACACAGGTTTTAGGGATTCAAAACTTGGTCTTTTTTCCTTCAATAAAATCCCATAAATTCTCATAAATTTTACAAAAATAAGTTCATTGATATACTATGAAATACAAACATATTTGATAAAAAATCAAAATATATAACAAACATTTTCAACTTTTTTTGTAATATAGAAGTTTTGCCTTAAACAAAAACCTGTATTTTTCAAAAACGACTTTTCCATAACTTTTCCAAATATATAAAAACAAGATATTCTAAACACTTTTGAAGCTTAGTGTGTATGGATATGATCCACTACACATATATGATGAAATATCTATGTTTTTGACATTAAGCTCTAAAATTAGTTTTTATAAAACTCATATATATTTTGAATCTTAAAAACCAAATCAGTATTTTTCAAAATGAAAACTCTTTTAAGAAAACACATATAAATCTTGTGTGTGAGTGTATATGAACTTGAGCAATCCACTAACTAATCTATCATTTACATTTTATCTAAAAATAAAATCTTGACATTACAAACATGACACCAGTCTTCTTGGAAATCTTATCTTGAAGGTCTTCTTCTCCTTCTTGACTTGGTCTAAACCTTGAGCTAGACTCCTCTTGAGTACTTGTGCGATCTTGATGCGCGAGCTTTTGAATCAACACGTGCTAGCTCCAAAACTTTGACTTTAAATCTTTTATTGAAGCTAAATACTAACTAAGATCTTGATCAAATATTTGACACTAATTAAACACAAGATCATTAGTACTATAACTACATGAGTTAATCATCACCAAAACTAGAGTGATGGGCCTTCGGGCCAACAATCTTCCCCTTTTTGATGATGACAAAACTCATGGAGTTATATATGCGTGGATTAAAGTTAAGCTTCATAGAAGCTCCTCCTTAACTCATGCATAACAATAACAAATAGATATTCAATGAAGTGCATAAAACTAAACACATATATATGCATAAAAAAGGTGAGAGAAACATGCATAAACCGAAAATTCTTCTCCCCAAAAACCTTCTCCCCCTTTTTGGATAAACTTTCAAAATCTTTCTCTCCCTTTTGTATAAACATAAAATATAAAACATCCATAAACTCAATATATGCATAAACTCAATTTCTAAATATGCATATATAAACTCAAAATCATTAACATGCATAAACTCAATATATGCATAAACTCAATTTCTAAATGTGCATATATAAACTCAAAATCATTCTTCCCCTTTTTGTCGATCATCAACAAAGGGGTGAAAAACAAATCAACAATAAAGATATATATGCGATATACATTCATGAAGAGGAAGACAGTAAGTTAGCTCCCCTGCATACATGCATTATATGAAGAAGAGATGACAAAACCCTAATTCATATAAAGCATAATATAGAATGCATAAGTGGAGATGTTAAGTTCCCCCTACACACGTGTATCACATAAAGAAGAGATGTCAAGCTCCTCAATATAAGATACACTCAACATGAATCTATATATAGAAGAGATGTTAAGCTCCCCTTGCATATAGGCAATGCATATCAAAACATTTTTAAAAACACTTTAAAGACAAATTTTGAATTTTTTTAAATCAACAAATCAAATTTTGAAATACCACTTATAAGTAAACAAAATGTTTAAGATATCACAAGATTTTTGATACCTATTGAAATTGGAAATTTGTAAATTGAAACATTTATAAATTTTGAAAATGAAACATTTGTAAATTTTGATACCAATGAAGGTAAATATTTTATATTTTGATACCAATTGAAATATATGGTAAATTTTGATACAAAAAAAAGATAAAACATTTTTGATACCAATTGAAATCGAAACCCAATTGAAATCGAAACATATTGATACCAATTGAAGTATATTTTGATATCAATTGAAATACCAATTGAAAATAATGCATAAGCTCATTAAAATACCAATTGAGATACCAATTGAAATCAAGATTTAAGTCAAGCTTAGCATAAACATAATTTGTACTTTAAATATGTAAGGATATTGTAAATCAAGCATAATCAAATCATATATATGTATGAAAATGAAAATACCAATTGAAATTGATATTATTTGAAACTTGAGGCATACATATACAAGAAAACATATATGAGTATACAAAAATAGAATTTCATGAAGTTCATGTGTATTACTCATAACTATTCACCCTAATCATGCACATGTTAAAAAGATTTTCAATTAGAGCATACAAGGCATGGTCACCCAACCATCCGCCCTTTATGGGTTGGTAAGGGTTTTCAAAAATAAGAGTTTGAAAATATTTTATAAAATTTGAGAACTCTACCCATTGAAGAATAAATAATTAGTTTAAAGTAATTTTTGAAAAACTAGTTAAAGATCCTTCAAACATGAAAATAAAACATATATATCTCATGAATCATACTAAATACACAAAAGTTGACACTCGAAATCTATAAAGCTCAAAAATGTGCTCATGAAATAAAATCATGAGTAAACAAAAATAATGTGAGTATACAAAAGTTATGTGATTAGCATAATCATGAAAAATAGTCAATGAGATTCAAAACAAACATGAATTTCTTTTATCAAAAACATGTAGATTATAAAAATTTATTTTTCATTTAAAACAAACTTCAAGGTATTTTTATGTTTTATCCAAAATTAACAATATACAAACATATCCCAAATACAAATGAGTCCATAATAGAATTTGCATGAAGGCAAGAGACTCAAGGGTATACATGTATATTTATTAGTTTTAGATAAGAATAACATATACATGAACAAAACATGCATAAGAATAAGGAAAATAAGTTAAAATGCATGAATCATCAAGACTAGGCTATACTAGTATGTCTAGTGGGTACAAATGAGCAATTAGGCTCAAACATTCAATAATCAAATGTGGCTCACTAGTTGTACGAGTATATGCACAAGTTTTAATGAAAATATACATTTAAACATGTAATCAAAATATGAAGTGCAAAACCATAAATAAACATGATTATTAAGGTAAATGCACATATTTTAGAGTAATGATATACATAATAGCTAAACTAAAGTGAGAATACAAAATATGAATCCATAGGAACATGGGTGTATCTCAATTACTATATATGTATGTCATAAGTCTAAATAACATAGCATTTAATAACAATCATGAAAAACATGCTAAAAATCAATAATCTAAAAACATGTAAACAAATAAAGAGTTAGAGATAGTTACCAAAACCATTAGGGCACATATCTATATCTCCAAACTATGGTGGTCTTCCTACCAAAACTTCCTTGATAGTGATGCATCAATTGTATGTCCATCTAGCTCATGCATCCACCACCAAGGCACCAAATCTCTCACGTCATGTGAGAGCCTACACCTACATCAAACACAAGAGGAGGGCATTTTGGTACCCATTTTCTTTTGGGTCCACGGGGGTTAGCATTGTTTGGAACCCAAACATTTTTATTAGCATAATTAATATGGTTTATTTTATCAAAACAAAACTTTGCTAAATGACCTTTGCGGCCGCAATGTATACATTTATATACTCTAGCATGCACATGTGAATGAGTGTGATCATGATGTGCAAAGTGTGCATATGTGTGCTGTGGGTGATGCGCATGAACATGTGGAGCTTGTTTCTTTTGAAACAAGGTTTCCAATCTATTATGATTGAATGCACAATTGCTTAGAGTTGAGCTCAAGCAATTTATTCTATTTTTCAAAAATTGAATCTCATTTTTATCAATAGTAGCATGAAAAACATGGTGAGAATGAGAATAAACACTCTTTTCTTTTTAGAAATGTTTCCCTTTTCTTTTGAAACAAAATTTCTTTTCAAAGAGATGTTTTCTTCCAAAATAATTTCTTTTTCTTTTTCACCGAAATAATTTTATTTTTCAAAGAAGTATTTCCTTCACAAAGATCATTTAATTTAGAAGTCAAGGAAATATTATCCTTTTTCAATATATTATTTTCTTTTTAAATGCATTCCAATTTATTTTGAAAGGAATCTTTTTCTTTTAACATGGAATCAAATTTATTTTTCAATTTCTTATTATCCTTTTTAAGCAAGTCATATTTTTCAAGAAGTTGTTGACAAAATGAAGCAAGATCATCATATGACAAGTCAACATCCTCATCAAGCTCGGATTCAGAATTTACCTCAAGGGGGTTAACCCTTTGGACCATGTAGCACAAGTTGGAAGCATCACTTCTATCATTCGAGTCACTCCTAGCATAATATTGCTTTTGTTCGTCTAGGGAGACTATAGTTTTCATACTACAAAAGTCAAATCAAGGTTGGAAACCTAGATAAATATTCATCATTTAGGGTTGACTTTAAAGCATTGATGGCTTTTGCATTAGCCTCAAGTTGTTTGCCATTTAAACAATATGAGTCTTTAATAGTGACAAAATAAACATGAATACCTAGGGCTTTGAGGTACATTGAAATCTTAACCTTCCAAGTTTGGATGTTAAGAATATACAAAGTGGGAGGTGACATGAAATCCATGTGTGTGTATAAATATTGTGGTTAGCTATAAATGAGGTTCTTTAACTCTAGGTTGTTAGACCCAAATCAAGAGCACCAAGCTCTGATACTAACTGAAATCACCTAGAGGGGGGTGAATAGGTGATTAGCCAATCTAATGATGAATTAAAGCGAAATTAAAACTATTTATGCAAACTAAAAACTATTATGCTAAACACACCAAGTATAACACAGGAGTGTAGCCGAATTTTCGGTGAAGGGCTCTGGACTATCTAATTTGTCTCTAATTTTGAATAATTTTCATCACATTCTCATATTTATTTCATGTAAAATTTTGCTAATAAAACCTTGCTTGCTTGATCCTAGGTTCATGGTGTGCAAATGAAGAAGAAGACCTAAATTACCATTTAATCGGTGATTAAAAGCCTACCAAGTAGCCATTGAATTTAGAGTGAAGATTTTGTCAGCCTAGGGCATCAAATCGTAAATTCAGAAGATCAAGGTGTCAGAAGACAAACTGGGCGACGCGCTGCCCGAAGCCAGGCGCGCGTCGCCCTAGCAGGGCCATGAAAACGCGACCCTAGCCGCGTTATCGCGGCCCTTAGGGCGCGCGCGCGCCTGCGCTTCGGGCCACGGGTCACCCACGTGGCCCCCTTCCCCCTGGTGCCTATAAATACCCCTAGGGGTCTTCAGTTGAAGCAGATCCAGAGTTAGAGCAAGTTTGTGTAGTCTTGTTTTAGTTTGTAGTAGTAGTAGTTGTTCTTCTTCTAGTTTTAGTTTTTGCCATTAGAGTGAAAAAGAGAGAGTGTGTAAGTGTTGTATTTGAAGGGTGACAAGCTAATACAAGTGCTACTTCTCTTCCTTCTTTCAATTTACTTGTGCTTTCATTTGCTTTTACTTCCTTGTTATAGTGTAAACTCATTTCTCTTCACTTCTTCCTTTTGTTGTTTCTTGTTGTAGTGTAACTCCCTTCCTCTTAACTTCTTTTTCTTTGTTGTTTCTTTTACTTTTATGGCTAACTAACTTTTCCTTAGCATGGCTAACTAACTACTAACCCACTAATTTCTAACACTTGATTGATAACCCAAATGAGTCAATAGTGTCAAACAAGCCTTGTGCAAACAAGAACTATGGCATCTTAAGATGAGGGTTCTAACTCTAATTTACCTACAAGTATTTACTTTCTTATACTTCATGCTTAATGAGTTTTTGATGATCTATGGGTTGTGTACTTTACTTGTTATTGTAAGTTAGAGACTTTTCCTTTTAACTTTGTCGATACCGTTAGTGCACTCATGTCTTCCCATATTCTCGCCCTCTATTAGATCTTGATAAGGGAATGTCCGAGTTTTTGCCGTGTAAAGCTAAGTTTTAGGATGAACTTTCATTCGATTTTCACGTGAATAGATCCAATGCACAAGGGTTGTATTCGCCTATAATCCATCGTGAGGCTATCTTCCAAAAGTTAGAAATTAGTGGGAGCACTTAGTAGAAAGTTAGCCATGCGTTTTTACAACTAAGAAAAAAATTCACTTTTACAAACCACCAAAACATTTTCTAACAATTCTTAAAAACAACTTGTTTTAACTTTTCAATTCTTTATTTGAAAATAAGAACTTTCTTTCTTCTTGAACTTTGAAGCCGCATCAAGCTTCCATCGCTATCCTACCTTGTGGATACGACCCGTATAGCCACTTCGCTACTACGGAAGAATCGCAAAAGCAGTAACATCAACCCACACTTCCTTCTCTTATTTTAGTGCTTGCTTTTTGTAGATCACTATCTCCTCAAGATTCCTCTAGATAAGAGTTGAGGTGCCGCTATGGCTCTCTTGGTTGAATACAAGTGTGAGCAAACAATCCCAAGTATATATCAATTTAAGCACAAGTGTATCAAGCAAGTAATGAATATGAACAATAAGAGCATGCAAGATAAAAGCACAAGTGAGTGATAGAGAGAGAAATCGCAAGCACGAGAGATTTGTTTCGAGGTTCGAGCACCCTTGCTCTACGTCCCCGCCTTCAACACTATGAAGGATTTCCACTAGAATTGATCCCACCAGGTCACTCGGTGCCGCAACACCTACAACGAGTTCACACTAGAACTCCTTGGACTCACTAGTCCCTCTCTTGTTCCCACAAAAATTACACATGCAAGCACACTAACTTGTCGAGGCCGCACCTCTACACCGAGCTCCCATAAGAACTCGAAACAACACGAACTCGCAAGTTCGCCTCCTTAAATACAAAGATGAAATACTTTGATGATCTCAACACTTGATCACCTAAAACTCTCTCATAACAAGGATCCCTATAGGATTGATATAGCAATGGATAGCTCAAGTGTGTGTGAGAAAAATTAGGATTAATTTGGTGGTGAAAAACTCAAGAAATCTCTTTTACAAAACACTATTGAAAAACTCTCATTTTGATATGAAAGTATTTGGCTCTAAAACAAGTGGAGATAAATACTTAGAAGTGTAGTAAAAACTATCTTGAAAACTCACTTTAAATCTTATTGAAAACAGTCCAAGGGAACCCCAATATATAGGCTCCCAAAATATGGCCGTTGGAGGCCAACTCAGCAGGAAATTCTACTGTCGGTCGACCGCTCGGTCAACTGGCTAACGGTTAGATTTCTGACCGTTGTTCCATTGGTCGACCGGCCAGTCGACCGAGGTCTGGATACAGAGAGCAGAAGCTCTCTGCCGGTCGACCGCCCGGTCGACTGGGGCCAGATCCAGAGAGTAGAATTCTCTGGCGGTCGACCGGGTCGGTCGACCGGCCCTCCAGTCAAACAAGGCTGTGCACGTCGGTCGACCGCCCGGTCGACCGACCTCTGGCTCGGTCGACCGTACGGTGGCAGAAGGCCAGAACACAGGTTTTAGGGATTCAAAACTTGGTCTTTTTCCTTCAATAAAATCCCATAAATTCTCATGAATTCTACAAAAATAAGTTCATTGATATACTATGAAATACAAACATGTTTGATTAAAAATCATGACATATTACAAACATTTTGAACTATTTTGTAATATAGAAGTTTTGCCTTAAACAAAATCCTGTATTTTCAAAAACGATTTTTTCAAAACTTTTCCAAATATATAAAAATAAGATATTCTAAACACTTTTGAAGCTTAGTATGTATGGATATGATCCACTACACATATATCATGAAATATCTATGTTTTTGACATTAAGATCTAAAATAAGTTTTGATAAAACACATGTATATTTTGAATCTTAAAAACCAAACCAGTATTTTACAAAATGAAAACTCTTTTAAGAAAACACATATAAATCTTGTGTGTGAGTGTATATGAACTTGAGCAATCCACCAACTAATCTATCCTTTACATTTTATCTAAAAACAAAATCTTGACACTTACAAACATGACACAAGTCTTCTCGAAAATCTTCTCTTGGTCTAAACCTTAATCCAATGAGCTAGACTCCTCTTGAGTACTTGTGTGATCTTGATGCGCGAGCTCTTGAATCAACACGTGCTAGCTCCAAAACTTTGACTTTAAATCTTTTGTTGAAGCTAAACACCAACTAAGATCTTGATCAAATATCTGATACTAATTAAATACAAGATCATTAGTACTATAACGACATCATCATCAAAACTAGAGTGATGGGCCTTCGGGCCAACACCATCATCTTTCTAATTTTAACAATAAAATAAGAGATCTACAATTTTTTTCGCGCCAAAATTTATTTATTTCACAAAATTTTTGCAAGAGAAAATGAAAGAGGATAGGTCTAATAAACTCCCTCACCTCCCCCTACCACCACTGCCTTGGACGCCAACGGTCCCAGCTATGCGTGCCGCCATCCCCTTGCTGGCTGACTATCCCAAGAGGAGAAAATGGGAGAGGAGAAATAGGGAATTTTATGGGATTTCTTGGGAAATTTGTGTGAATATCTCTTGGAGAATTTGAGGGAGGGAGAAGATGATTTCCTAGTGCTTCTATTTTGGGGAACATGAGGAAAAGAAAAGAGCAGTAAAAGGAACGAAAAAAAATAAGATGAACTCTCTTTCTAGAAATTCATATGTATATAAATCCTCCCTTCCTTTCATCCCAAAATGACACTTGTCCCCATTCCCTCTCCTACTAAATCTTAGCCATTCATTATACCCCTCCTTCACCTACCACCCTCCACTAAGTCCATAATATTATAAAATTATAGTATTTCATACATAAGTATTTTGTTTATGTACCCATGTATATTAAACATGTGTATAGATACACACACACACATTTTACAATTATCAACATATTCCATTCCAATTTTTCCAAAATTTCTGAAATTTGTTTTTCACACACAAATTAGTTAAATCATCATTTCCAACTATTCTTTATAATCTCATTTGTCAAATGATTAAAGTCTTAATTTAGGGCTTGATAACCCGGATGTTACACACAATATATTGGGAATGGAGATACACAAGGATCTCAAGCAGCAAAAGCTTATCTTATCACAACAGAGCTACATTCACAAAGTACTGGAGAGGTTCAATATGTTTGATGCGAAGCCTGTAAGTACTGTCTTAGCATTTCATTATGCCTTTCAGTTCACCTTGCACCTCAGTCAGATATTGAATCAGAGTATATGTCCTCAAGTCCTATATGCTAGTGTCATTGGGAGTTTAATGTACGCAATGATGTGCACTAGGCCAGATATTGCACATGCAGTTAGCGTGGTAAGTAGGTACACGGTAAAACCCGAAAGGAGGCAGGCACTGGAAAGCAGTGAAATGGATACTGCACATGCGATTAGCGTGATAAGCAGGTGTATAGTACAACTTAGAAGGAGAAACTGAGAAGAAGTGAAATGGATATTTCAGTATCTTACGGGAATGATAGATTTTTGTCTTATTTATGGGGGAGGTGATATGATTTTAGATGTGATAGGTTATTCATATTGGGTTATGCCATAGATCTTGATTGGAGATAATTATTGGCTAGTTATGTTTTCATTTAGCAAATTTTGTGATCAGTTGGAAGGCTTCTTTACAATCTTAAGTTGCATTATCTACCATGGTGGCAGAGTAAATGGCACTGGCGGAAGAAGTTAAGGAAGGTATCTTGTTAAAAGACTTAGTTAATGATGTTGGGCTTCATCAGGAGAAAGCTATAGTATTTTGTGACATCTAGAGTGCTATATGTTTGTCTAAGGACCAAGTCTTTCATGACAAGAAGAAACAAATCGATGTGAGGTATCACTTCATTCGAACTGAGAAGAGATTGAGGTGAAGAAGATTGGTACAACTGACAGTCCAGTAAATATGTTGACCAAGTCAGTTCCTGCTTGCAAGTTTATGCATTGCTTGGACTTGCTCAGTATTGGGAGGAGGAGATATCCCTTAAGGGGCATTTGGCAGTAGTAGATTTCTGACAGTTTCATTCTGAGTTTTTCTGATAGGATTCAATCCAAGTAGGAGATTTGTTAGGTTTGTCTTGAACCCTTATCCTTATTTTCAGCTACCTAATTTTTTTGGATGCTTATTCTGTCTACTTTTGTACCCGTACTTGTTGAGGGGTATTCTAGGAATTCTGTATCGAGAAACAACCTTAAGTTATAAAGGGTTTGTTTTCCAGCTGTCATGACTTCTTCTTTGATTAAAAATCTGTATTCTTTCTCTTTTGAACTAGTGAAACTCTCCGTTAGTGCCTGAGGATGTAGGACTTGCTTCGAACATTATTAAAGCTATGTGTCTTCATTGTTATTGAACCCAGTTTCTGCTTTATACCAAAACAAATACTTCTTTTACTTAGTGAAGGAGGAGCAGAAGATTTATCCATTGAAAATTTTTACATGTCAGGTAAAGTAATTGAACACTGAATGAACCTTAGAGAATTGTGTCCATATTATGTTTTCTAGAAGACAGTGTTATAGCAACCTATGTTATAATTTGTGAAAGTTCTTGAAATAGTTTTTACTTATGTCAGATGCAGAAAAGCCACTGCAGCTTAATCTTATTCAACATTTTTTCTCCTAAAATCCCAAACATCATAATATGGGAGTACCAAAGAGATCATAATGCATGATTTAACTAACTAATTTTTTAACAAACTATTTAAATAGTCAAATAGTCTACAAGCATTTTTAATCATAGTGCATGATTATTTACAAATATTTGCTTCAAAATGGTACAACAACCAGTTGCCAGATAAACCTTATCTAGTGGTCAAGGTCTGGCCAACCTTAGAGATCGAGACATGTGTCCTATCGCCTCAGAAGTGCCGCAAGTAGTCAACACATCTAACACGCCAGTCGGCCCATATACAACCTCGAGGAGAGAGAGTCTCGAGCCCAACTCTGAGATCTCACGACTCTGAGGAGAGGACTCCGAGTTCCTTCTAATCCCCGACATCTCGACTATCAGACATCTCCCCGACTCTCATTGGACACAACTCAGCAACAAGAGATCCTGATCCCTAGCATAGTTGCATCCCGTGGTATACCCCACATTCTAAACACCTTTCATATTTCAGCATGAATGGTTAGGGCTTGCGGCGGATATCCCAGCACGCCAATCCCAACAGCTAAGCGTAGCAATTCTAACAGATATGAACAGATCTTAATAGCAGATCATGAATCAAGGAGAAAGATCCGCTCTATCTGTTACAGCATAACCGACTACTTATAGATGAAAGAAGAAGAAGAAACAGAAAAGGAAAAGAAAAAAAAACATATTGTAAAAGACCCTTACTGTAACACACAAAAAATAGTGAATTTCTCCCCGCCCCCCTCTCTCTTTTTACCCCCTCCGCGTGGTTTTCCCATTCTGGATTTTCATATAAAATTTGAGTCTTATCTCTTGACTGTGAAGATTTTCATTTCCTAACATTAAGTTAGACACCTGCTTATGGTGTGAGATCGACCGTTCGATTAATCACATAGGAAATCTCCACCATAAACTAGTGCTTTCATTGAGATCTGAGTCCCAATGCTCAGATCTCTCCCCTACCAAACCCATCCTCTAAAAAGCCTCTCATATATCGATGATGGCCCCAAGAAGACAAGCCACCAGAGGCACATCATCCAAAGAAAAAGCAACCAAAATCGCTGCGGCAGTGTCCTTCCACCCACCGGTGATAAATCACGCGTCACCGAGGACACAAACTCCTCATCGCAATAGGAGCCCATACCAGCATCCAGTCCCTACAACAGTGCGAGGATCAGTTCCTCCAGACGCTCTACAAGATGAAAGAGCAGATGAAGAACAAAGTGCAATTGGACCGCGAATGAGAACGGATGGCTCTCGTCTTTGAGAACATCCTCCAAGAGACAGAGACCTTGAGATTGCTCAACCAACAGCTCTTCGACCAAGTTGCAGCCCTTCAGAATAATCCAGCATAACCGAAGGATAACTCTGAGAAGAGCTGTTCTCCTAACCTCCACACCATCAACGAACTGATCCAGGAGCGGATCGAAGAGGCTAGACTGCTAGGTTACTCCAACTGCCAAGATCCACGAGTCTCCCCTCTCCAAGAAGATTCAGAGTGCGAGTTCCCAAAGAAGTTGTCGATTCCAACATTCGATTACTCTAAAGTGAGTGACCCGGTACAACACATCTGCCATTTTTGAGACAAGATGGTGAGCAATTCCCATAGTGACCCCATCTTGTTTTTCACCTTTCTTGCCAACCTGAAAGGTGTAGCCTCGGACTGGTTCTATTTGCTGCCACCCCATTCACTCCACAACTTCGCCGAGGCGACTGAAGCATTCCTCACTCAATACATCTCCCATCAGGAGGCTAAGAGAAACAATCACGACCTCCTCTCTATCAGAATGAGCCAAGGATACAGTCTCAAGTCGTACCTCAATTTCTTTCAGAATCAACTCACCAAAGTCCCCAACTGTGGGGAGAAATTTGTCGCCCTCGCATTCATCAGTGGGTTTCAAATTGCTCAGCCCTTTTATAAGCACCTCCTAAAGCACAATATCGCCAAGATGAGCGAGGTACTTTCCCAAGTTTATCCTTACATCCAACTTGAAGAGGTGATCAAGGCTTCGTCCAACCACTCCGCAAAGCCGAGAGTTGATGTAGGAAAACTAAAGATACCTTGCGAAGCTCCTGACTACATGCCAGACCGACGTCGGGGGCAACCCGCTTATAAGAAGTAAGCGCTTTCGATCTTCTCCCCGAGCTCACTCTGAGGCAACCGATCGATGGAATGCTTCACTCCGTTGAAGCTTTTGATAGATGCCATCTTCAACACTTTCGAATATCAACCATGAGTCGGGCGCCCGAGATCGCTCCAGCATGACCCTTCGCTTCCCAGGTCAAAGGATTACTGATCCTAGAGGAGCTTGTTAGACAAGGCTTCCTCAAGGAGTATATCCTCACTCCTGAAGCCGCGTCTTGACACCCGAACGCTCAACCTCCTAGAGAGCAGCACCTGATCACCCAATACAAGGAGATCAACTGACTTTCCGAATTTTGAACACGCGGGACATATCTCTTCCCAATTTCAATACTATGTACATCATTATTAAATAAAATATTATGTTGTACATCTTTCCTGACCATACATCCATTCATTATAGTGCATACCTCATCACACCCTATTGATGGGATTTTCCCCACTCGTATGCAGCTGCGAGATCATCCTGATGATGGAGACTCCCCACTCGGAGGCATTAATAAGGCTACTACCATAGTTCATCCATCTAGTCGCCCCGATGATGGATAACTCCCAACTCGAAGGCAGTGACAAGGTTACTGCAATAGCACATCCATCTAGTTGGCCCGATGATGGAGAACTCCCCACTCGGACGCAGTGATAGGGCTCCTACAATAGTATATCCACCCAATTACCTCATAGATGGAGACTCCTCCACTCAGAGGTAGCAAAACAGATCACTTCAACACAACATCTATCTACACGCATCATAGATGAGGAATCTCCCACTCGGAGGCGACAATAATTTTCCATAGCGCGATGTCAGAATCCACAATGAGATGGGATTCCCCCACTCGGTTTTTGTAGCGCGGTGTCAGAACCCGTAATGAGATGGGATTTTCCTGCTCGATTTTCATAGCGCAGTGTCGGAACCCCCAACGAAATGGGATTTTCCCTACTCTATTTCCATAGCACGGTGTCAGAACCTGCAATGAGATGGGATTTACCCCATTCAGTTTCCATAGCGCGGTGTCGAAACCTGCAACAAGATGGAATTTTCCCCACTCGGTTTCCAGAGCATGGTGTCAGAACCCTCATTAGCCTATGAGCTCCCTTCGTTTGAACCTACGGGCAGACAAACACATACACATTCGTATTCTGAGATGGGATTTCCCCCACTCGGGAGACAGCTCTGGTATGGGATGTCCCCCACACGGAGGATAACACTGTTGCTGGGCTTGCTCCCTCGTTGGAGGTACTAGATCGTTACTATCCAGAAGATACATCCAATCTATCGATGAGTTGTACCCTCACTTCAGATCACTCTTATGTAAGTCCCGATGAGAATGCGGTCACATGTGTTTAGGTATATCAAGAGGGTTTCCTTAATCGGATTGTCCCCTCAACGTTCAAATCCCGTGTAGACGTATTCCAATTATTCCCTGGAGGAAAGCGGCTACAGATATGATATTTTAAAATTTTCAATGCTTGAAACCTATGCTGCATTTGTCATTTTTATCTATGTATTATCGTATGCCTACGTGCACATTTTAACTGCTACACCAATTCCCCGATCTACATGTCCCGAGATCGATTAATCCCACTCGACGACAACTACCAATCATCCTACAAACATTCCAATCACTTAGAATCTGAGCTTTGCTGCAGGGATTTTCCCCTCTCAAAGCCCCGGTAACATAGCTCCGTTGTTGGAATATCCCCCACTCGGAAGCGACATCGAGCCAAACTCCATTATAGGGATTTCCCCCTCTCGGAGATAAAACTTGCAGTTGCCGCTGTGGGACAGACACCACTCGGGAACCACACGCGGAACCATTCCAAACAAAACAACATTCCAAACATCTTGGAGTCAAAGCGACACTCCGAGCAGACATTCCAATTCCAAATAAAATAATCACGAGACAATCCAGGCTAGATCCAAATAATACTTTCATTTCAATTCATTGCTTTATTATAAAGTTTTTTGATTACATCCATTCAAATACAAGCTTTGTTACATTTAACAAGAGTAATATATGATCTTTTATATGTTCGTGTCTTTCTTTAAAGAAAAATAGATATGCTTTCTGCCACAACGTCCATAACAACATCTAAGAAATGACTCCTAAACAAATAATCTACCATTTTCAGGAAGGCAGTGACACCGAGAACTCCCAGGAAAATGCCAAAACTGAAGATCATATCTCAGACTGCAGACTGAAGCCTGTAAGACACTGATGGTACCGATGCCAAGCCTCCAACTGTGAAGATGAACCCAGAGTGGAGGCAGGCGAAGCAACTCTTCAGCAGAGATCTACTCCTATACCTCCCTCCAGTTGCCCGTCGGCAAAGCAATGACATTCAACATGAGTGCAGACGGCATGCCAAGGGATTGAAACCATCATCAAGAATGCCTTGTGCTTCCCATCCTACATGTTATTGAGAAAGAGAGGTGCTGATCCCCAACTCCAGCCTGGCCCGATCTGATCAAAGACCAAATGGACATATCAGGCAGAAGCAGGAGCCCTACCTAGCCTCCCTGACAGCGGGGCCTCATCGCGAAGACTGACCTTCCTCGATGAAGCCATCGCGAAAATTGATGTTCCTCGACAAACGAACTCCTGAACATCAGAAGTGCAGTAACTGTCTCCATCCTCTCCCTCTCCTTCCTTCACCGGAGAAGAAGAAAAAAGACATCACCTCCTACCAATAATGTGAGCTTTTGAAAGCAAGGAGTTTTCAAGAAAAAGCACAGATTTTTCTCAAAATTTCATCCTATTTATAGATGGGAAAGAAGTCTATGTCTAGTGACCTCCAAGATGTCATTACGTGAGCCCGTTGCCGATGGGGAGTGACACTTGGAAGAAGCACAAATTTCCCCTCAAAATTTCGCCCTCCTTGACCTGTAACTGAGTCCAATGATCTTTCTCCCATGCCTTTGCAATTTATCAATTTAAAGTGTTTGGAATCTTGCAAACTTAATACCCAAGACCGCAAGATGTCTCTTTGTCCAGTAACCTCCAAGTGTCATTGCACGAGCCTTGCCGATTTGGGAGCTTTACGATTTGACAGGATTCTCTATCCTAGAAGCACAAATGAACGAGGAACGTATGAATGAAGCCTTCCTACTTAATTTCCAATAACAAAACACCAATAAATTTTGAAGACAGGGAAGAATAGAGAAAGACTGGACTGTAGATGAAAAGGTCCATAGAAGAAAGAATATGGTGTAATCAAAAGATGCATATAGACTAAAGATGAACTATTTTTTTTCTTTGTTATCTGTAAATTCTACAGGCTCAAAGATGGATTCTCATGAACTTAACGGGGGCTATCCAGGGCCTTAAAGGACCCACTCATGAAAAAGAAGAAACTGGAGATCTGGATCCTAGCACAATTGCATCGCCATAGTATTCTCCGCGTTCTAAACACCTTCCCTATTTTAGCGGGAACGATTACGGGTGATGACACAGATATCCCGACATGCCAATCCTACAAAGAAGCGCAACAATCCTAACAGATATGGAATGATCTTAACAACAGATTATGAATCACGGAGAACTATCCGTTTCATCCGTCACAGCATAACGACTACTTATAGACGAAAGAAGAAGAAGAAAAAGAAAAGGGAAAGAAAAAAAGATTATAAAAGACCCCCATTGTAAGACACAAAAAATAGTGAACTCCTCCTCTCTCCTCCCCGTGGTTTTTCTCATTCTGGGTTTCCACAAATCTAAGTCTTATCTGCATACTGTGAGGATTTTCATTTCCTAACATTAAATTAGATAGCTGCTCGTCGTGTGAGATCGACCGTTCGATCAATCGCATAAGAAAATCTCCACCACATCATATAAAGCATAATGGAAAGACTCATTGAGCTAACATTATCTTAGAAGGAAAGTAATGACAGTGTAGATCATGGATCAAAGTATCGGCCGTTTCGGTTCCAACCGGCCGAGTTGGAACTGGAATGTTGGCGACAGGTACGAGAACGTTCCCCGATAAAATTTTCACCCTTTTTTATGACTCGGGAAAAAATTCGAGTCAACCACGGAATCGGTTGACTCGGCTGAATTGGGCCAGCCGACTTGGATTTTTCCCTAGTCGAAACTTATGACGAATTTGTTAAAAAAAAAACTTACCAGATCTTCGCCGCCCGCCGTCGTCTCCCTCGTCGCCGTCCCTCCCTCGCCATTGCCTCTTCCTCACCGTCGCCTCCTGCTCATTGCCTGCTTCTCCCTCCCCCGACTCTCTCCCTCCCTCCCTCTTCCACCTCTCTCTCCCTCCCTCTCTTTGTCTCTATCTCTCCCTCTTCCACCTCTCTCTCCCCTTCCCTTTTTCGATCTCTCTCTGATCTCGATCTGAGTGAAAGACAGAGAAAGGGGAGAGGAAGGGAGAGGCAGGAGGGAGGGGAAAGAGAGATAGATCGGGAGAGAGAGAGAGTGTGTGGAAAGGAGAGAGGCAAATATGAAGATAGAGAATAGATGAGGGAAGAGAGAGAGATATTTTAGGAGAGGGGAGCAGTGGGCTCAAATAAAGAAGAAGAAGAAGAACACTTATTTGTGCAAAGACCAGATGCCTTTAGTTATGGTTCTTGGTTGTATATATATACACATATTGGTCACATGTTTACACTGATTTAGGAGAAACAATAGAAAAACATTGACTGAGAGAGAGAATGAGAAACACATGGTGCATGAGTCCCACGAGTCTCATGTGTTCCTGTAATCATGGAGAGATTTTAGGATCTGGTTGATTTCATGAGGAATTTCTTTCACATGGATCACATGTTTCACATGAGTACGTGTTGTCATTGATATCTTTAACACCCCCTGCAAGCGAAGCGGGTTCAAAAGAATTGAGAGCTTTGTTCTTCAGTATAGAAAACCTTAATGACCTCAAAGGCTTAGTAAAGATGTCTGCTAGTTGATCTTTAATGCTGAGAAACTGAACATCCTGGACTCCATTGGCGACATAGTCCAGCACAAAATGAATGTCGATCTCAACATGTTTGGAGCATGAGTGACGAGTAGGATTGATCGAGAGATATGTTGCACCGAGGTTGTTACAGAGAACTATCAGGGGAGATTACGAAACATCAAGCTCATGAAGTAATGACTGCAACCAAGTGACCTCTGCTGCAGCATTGGCCACACCCCTATACTCTGCATCAGTGCTAGATCGTGCTACAGTGCACTGCTTCTTCGAGCTCCAAGAAATGAGATTTATACCAAGAAAGATACAATAGCCATGGATTTTCGATCATCGATTGACCTTACCCAAGTTGCATCAGTGTAAGTAGTAAGCTGTACAGAAGAATGACGTGAGAGAAAAAGGCCATGTTGAATGGTAGATTTGAGGTAACGGAGGATCCATTTTACAACGCTCCAATGCTCATCGGTTGGAGTTTGCATGAAATGAGCGACCTTGTTCACCGAGAAGGCAATATCGGGTCTAGTAAAGCTTAGGTATTGTAGAGCCCCAATAGTACTTCGATAGATAAAGGGGTCATCAGCGAGCTACAGGCTTGACACCATCCATCTTGAGTCAGAAAAGCAAGTCACGGATGTATTTCTATTGAGAGAGAAAGAGACCTAATAGTGTACGGTGACAGTCCACTCCCAAGAAATAGCGCAGTGGGCCGAGTTTTTTTAATGAAAACTCTCGGCCTAGTTCTTAAATAAGACAAGTAACAACCCGTGAGTCATTACCTGTGATGATGATATCATCCACATAGATAAGAACCAGAAGAACATCTGTCCCGACCCGTCAGAGGAAGAGAGACGTGTCGAACTTGGAGCCCACAACTACTAAGGCGAGTAAACCAGGTCTGTGGAGCCTGTTTGAGGCTATAGATACTGCGGTGATGCTTGCATACATAATTGGGACGAGCGGGATTGATGAACCCTGAAGTTTGTTCCATGTAGACTGTCTGAGTAAGAAAACCCGGCAAAAGTGCATTATTCACATCCAACTGTTGAATAGACCAGCCCTTGGAGACGGCCAGACTGCACACAGTACAGACAGTGATCAGTTTGATGACGGACTGCATGTCTCACCATAGTCTAATCCTGATTGTTGATGAAAACCCTCCGCCATCAGGCGAGCCTTATACCTGTCAACAGAACCATCAGGCTTATGTTTTAACTTGAAAACTCATTTGCAGCCAATCAGATTCATGGCAGGGTGGTATGGCACAAGAGACCAGCTTTTATTCTTAAACAAGGCATTGATCTCAGTGTCCATTGCCTGGCGCCACTTGGGATCTTTAGAACCTTGCGTGAAACATGTGGGTTCGACAGAAATTGTGGCCACGTCGGCCATGAGACAGGAAGACATGGGATACCGGGTGGCTAGCCAGACCTTTTGTGTTCTGGCGTTATCCCGTGTTCTGTGACCATATGGTGGGTCCTGGTAGGAGGGGGACTAGGAGAGCCTGAGGATGAGAATGATGAGAAGGACTCATCAGCGGGTGCTGGTGGAGGTGGTGGAGGAGTATGTGATGGAGGTGGGAGTGGAGGAGGAGAAAAGTCAATAATGGGGCCTGCATGAGAAGAGGGGACTGGAACAATGGAATGTAACAGAGACGTGGAGATAGGAATCGATGGTGAAAGCATGGGAGTAGGTGGAGAGAGAGAGGACAAAGGAGATTGGAAAGGAAAGGAAGATTTGTCGAACACAACATCCCGAGAGATGTAAATATGACCAGAGGGATATGCAAACATTGATAACCTTTATGCGAAGCCGAGTAACCTGAGAAGACACATTGACTGGTCCAAAAACTAAACTTATGAGTCTGGTATGGACGCAGATGAAGGTAGCAAGCACAACCAAAAATTCGTAAAGAAAGGTAGTCAGGTGGTTTATGAAATAATTTTTGGTAGGGAGATAGATTATGGAGGATGGAGATGGGCATTCTATTGATAAGAAATGAGACAGTTTGAAAAGCATAAGGCCAGTAATGAAATAGAATATTTGACCGGGCCAGAAGAGTGAGGCCGGTATGACAAGGTGGTGGTGCT
Organism: Agave tequilana; assembly: GCA_038442645.1. NCBI lineage: Eukaryota > Viridiplantae > Streptophyta > Magnoliopsida > Asparagales > Asparagaceae > Agave > Agave tequilana. The sequence continues at coordinate 137,270 of JAVJIF010007438.1, read as the reverse complement.
TTCTTTCTGTGGTGCCATTTTGGGCACTAGTGTGTGGACAGTAAAAGCGATGAGCAATACCCTGAGAAGACAAGTAAGGTTTATATTTGATGAATTCGTCACTACCATCAGTTTGGAGTGCTTTAATAGAACACCCAAGAAAATTTTCCACATGAATTTTGAACTAAAAAAAATGGAGAAAACATCACTTTCATGAATTAAAGGATAAAGCCAAACATATTTACTGTAGTGATCTATAAAGCTAACATAATAGCGATGACCACTTACAACGGACACATGAGACGAACCCCATAGATCGGAGTGAATAAGCCCTAAAGGAGCAGTAGCAATCGTGAAAGATGGCACAAAAGGGAGACGATGACTTCCCCTTGCTGACAGGGGATGTAGAGAGGGGTACCAGCACTGGTAGTGAAGAAAGGAAGCCGATGCTGAGATAAAACACTGAAGACAACTCTGATGGAGGGATGACCTAGGAGCTTATGCCAGACGGAGGAAGATACACGCTCACTGAGAAGAGCCTGGGGAGAGGCGGTGAAGTTAAGATTCCCCAGGGAGAAGACATACATGCCATCCTTAAGTTGTCTCCACAGTAGAGTTTTTCGAATGGAGAGATCCTTGACAAAATAAGAGTCAGGGTGAAATTCAAGGACTTTATTATCAGTAGTAAATTGACTAACAGACAAAAGATTTTTGGTGATATTAGAAATATGGAAAAGGTTTTTTAAGACAAAAGAAGAAGCAGGAGAAAATAATAAAGAAGCACCAGTAGATCAGTAGGCAAACCTGTCCCGTTATCCATGGGAATTCTGTCGGGTCCTTGATATTCTGAGTGAACCGCCAGATTCGTAATGTCAGCCGTTAAGTGATGAGTAGCTCCAGAGTCAACATACCAGTTAAGATCGACTGGAGTATTCTCATAAGAGTAGAGAAGGACAGTTGAGCTAGCCGAATTATCATAACAATTGTAGCATTGGTTAGCATAATGGCCAAAATGATTGCAGATCTGGCATTGAGGTCACCCACTGACGGACTGATGTGGTGGTAAGAAGGAACGTTCACGACCACGACCACGCTCCCTGCCTCGGCCACACCCACGACCACGGAAAGAAGATGGAGCTGAATGGTACCTTGGACTGCGGGAAGCAGAATGAGCTATAGGAGAAGGGGAGATGAGAGTTGTGGAGTCTGATGAAGTGATAGCATGCCCACGATAAATCTCCTGGCTAAGCATGAGGCTGATGAGTTCTTCTGACAGTACTGAAATCACCTAGAGGGGGGTGAATAGGTGATAATGCTAATCTATTGAACTAAATGCGGATTTAAAAACTAATTGCAATTACAACAATTGATGCACACACAAGCAAGTATATGATATAGCAATATGCACAAAGTAAAGAGAGAGAGAGAGATAGAGTAAGAGTCAAGGGATCAAGCGCAAACAACTAGATATGTTTTGAGGTTCGAGCACCCAGCTCTACATCCCCGCCTTCACCCAGAAGGATTTTAAGTCCACTAGCTTGTCCACAAAGGACTCCCACAAAGGGAACCTCCACCGAGGATTTGGGGTAATCACAATTACAAGGAGTACCCAACTCCTCTCCTTACAAACACAACCTCCTCCTTGAGGCACAACTCTAAGCCAACAAACAATCACCTCACAACTTGAGGGATTAGCACAAAGCTTACAAGGATCACCTCACCACTTGAGGGATACAACCCAATAGTACAACCTCCTCAACACAATGAGGGAAAGGCACAAAGCCAAGCTAAGTTAGGGTTTATAACTTGGTGGTCTAACAAACAACCACAAACAATTTCTTTCTCCCACACAAAGATCCTATAGAATAAGAAAGTAGATGTAGCTCAAGTGTGGAGAAAACCAAAAGAATGGAAATAAAAAACACAAAGAAAAATCCTTGGGAAAAACTAGAAACCAAGATGAAGAAGTTCAATCAAACACTTTTCCCAAAAATCCTTTTCTTTGATTTTCCAAACCCTAGTAAAAACACCAAATAGATTGTTCAATTTAAGTTCAAAAACTTGTTTTGATTGCTGTGAAAACACCAGAGAGTAAGGAAAAATTCGCACAAAATATCTTTTTGAAAACAGGCTATCAATGGGGTATTTATAGCCCCCAGAAAAATATAACCGTTGGCAGCAGTTTCTGCCAAAACTGGCCTACCGGTCGACCGGCCAACGGTCGGATTTGACCGCAGGCACCATCCGGTCGACCGCCCAGTCGACCGAAAAGAACAGAGAGCACTGCTCTCAGTTCCGGTCGACCGCCCGGTCGACCGGCCCACTGGGCTGCCAGACGTGCACAGCTCTGTGCATGTCGGTCGACCGCACGGTCGACCGGACCTTGGTGCGGTCGACCGAGCGGTCGACCGACCTGGCCTGTCAGCCAGTTCTGGGTCTGATAAACAAGGTAAAAATAATATTAAAACTTCTTTTATCTCTTCTAAAAACTCTATAAAAATTCTTTTAACATTTTATATTGAAATACAAACTTGTGATAAAAATTTCAAGACAATTACTAAACATTTGAACTCTTTTTGATGTCTAGGAAATTTTACCAAAAACTAAAAACTGTATCTTCTAAAACTTGGATTTTGAATAGAAAATACGTTTTGTCCAAAACTCTTCCAAATACAAAAACATGATATTTAAACACTTTGAAGCATGATGCATATGGATAGAAATCCACTATACATGAAACATATATATATCATTGTTTTTGTCTTTAATTCCAAAAATAAGTTTTGTTAAAACACAAAACATAAAACACATGAAATAGGTATATCAAAGTAAGTTTGTCTAAGTAGTTGAAGCATGCATGTATATAGAACAAATCTAATATACAATAAACCATGTAAACTTGTTTTGATATAATATCTATTCATGCAAACCAAGATCGGTTAAACCAAAAACCGAAAATCAATATCCAAACATAAAACGTGTGTGTTGTGAACTTGAGCATATCATACTATTCTAATCTTTACAATTTGGATCTAAATACAAAACTAAACTATGGTACCGATGTCTTCTTGTAGAGCGCCGTCTCCAAGCCGACTCGATCCAAAACTCCGTGATTCACCGAGCTTGACTCCAATGAGTGCTAGATATCATCTTTGACGCTCGGGCTTTTGAATCACCATGTGAAAGCTTCCAAATTATCTTGTTGAAGCTAATCACCAACTAATATCTTGATTAATGATCTGAAACTAAAATCACAAGATTATTAGTACACATAACTACATGAGTTAATCATCATCAAAACTAGAGTGGAAGGCCTTTGGGCCAACAATCTTCCCCTTTTTGATGATGACAAAACTCATGGAGTTATATATGCATGGATTAAAGTTAAGCTTCAAAGAAGCTCCCCCTTAACTCATGCATAGGGATAAACAACAAATATATACAATGAATACTAAACATGAAACATGCATAAAACAATAAATGGCTCTAGATACCAATGAAAGATACCAATGAAAATTTTCAAAAACAAATAAAACATGCTCTAGATACCAATTCAAAAACAAATAAGCATGCTCTAGATACCAATTAAATTAAACTAAACAAATAAACATGCTCTAAATACCAATTAAACTTAATATTTGCAAAACAAAACTAACGATCTCTTTTACAAGCTCTTGATACCAAAAATAAACATAAATAAACATGTTCTATAAATAATGCTTTTGATACCAAATAAACTTAATAAAAACATAAAACATGCATACAAATATGCATATATAAACTCAAATTTTTTTCCCCCTTTTTGTCAATCATCAACAAAGGGGTTAAAAACAAAACAAAAACTAATAAAAACATATTCTACTCCCCTTTTTGTTCAAAACAAAGAATTAATAAAGGGATGACCAAAACAAAATGTTCTCCCCTTTATGAAATAGCAATTAAAACTATGATAAGGCTCGAATTAAGATACCAATTGAAAGCTAAATCAATTGAAACAAAGTTGAAACTCAAGCTTATCATAAACAAGTATATATGTATGGAATATTAGATACCAATCGAAATTGATACTATTTGAAATGTAAGCATACATACATAAAACTATATGAGTATACAAGAAATGTTAAGATTGATACCAATTGAAAGATTCCAATGATACCAATTGAAACAACAATAAGATCAAGTGTATATCTCATAATACCTATCCTCCCTTTCATGTTCAAGTTTAAAATGATTTTCACAATAAAGCATATATGAGCATGATCTCCCATCCAACCACCCTTGGAAGGTAGGGTTTTCAAAAATAGGTTTAAAAATGTAGTATGTTTGAAAATCTCTACCATAGTGAAGAATACGAACTAGTTAAAGGAAAAAATTTTAAACTAGTACGAAATCCTTCAATCAAGGAATAAAATAAAATTGTTTTTCATGAAACACATGTAAATCACATGATCACTAAACACTCAAAGTCCATAAAGCCCATATCATAGTCTCATGAACACAAATCATGAGTAAACTAATAAAGTGAGTGAACAAGTGTTATGTGACACATATCAACATGAAAATATTCAATTAAGCTCATGTGAAATTCCTTAAAAACATGAAAACATGAAAATCTAAAATTTTCATTACCAATTGAAATTACCTAAAAACATGAAAATCATCAAAACGATTTAAACTTCAAGGCATATGTATGTCATGTATAAACTAAAGTATACATACATATCCTAAACACAATGAGTCCACAAAAATATATGCATGAAGGCACGTGGCTCAAGGATGTACATGTATAATCAATAGTTTGGACAAGATAGACATATACATGAAGTTAAAACACATATGAAATCATATCCAAAATGGGAATACAAGTTAGAATGCATGAATCATCAAAACTAGACTATACTAGCACATCTAATGGGTACAAATATGCATTCAAGCACAAACATAAAAAGAGTTACTTGTGGCCCATTCTATGTACAAGTATAAATCCTAGTCTTAATGAAAACTAACATCTAAATGTATATCCAAAACATGAGGCATAAAACTAGACATAAATCAACATGATAATCATAAAAATGATCATGAAGTAAATCAACATGCTATTAGAATCATGATATACATAATAGCCAAACAATGGTGAGAACACAACAAATGGGTCTTTCTAAACATGGGTGATCTCAAAAGCTATACATGCATGTCAAAGTTCTTATAAACATGGTATTCAACATACTAAACAAAACATGAGTCATCAAAACAAAACATCATAAACATCCATATGATCATTATGAAGATGCATGTGCATTAGATCTAGGGCATACATATTAGTTAAAAATAAGGTGAGAACACATAGATATAGATCCATATAAAACATGGGTGTCTCAAGTAACTAAACATGTATAACACTAATCTAATAAACATAGCATAAGCATAATAAACAATAAAACAAGACATGCTATAAATAGATGAACATGAAAAGCATGAAAAAACACCTAGAGGGGGGGTGAATAGGTGTTAGTGCTAATCTAAAACTTAATGCAAAACTAAGTGCGCTAAATGCGGAAGCTAATGCAAATTATGCACAAACTGATACAATACAACAAGTGTAGCCGAATTCCCCTTTCGAGGCTCTGGACTAACTCCCTTGATTCCCCTTGAAATGGGTTGAGGCGCTATGTGAAGCTCTTGTTGGATGAGTATAAGTTGGGCACACACACACAAGCAATCCAAGCAATGTGCACACACAATCAAGCCAAGCAATCAAGGATATAGCAATATGGATTATGCAAGGCACAACACAAGCAAATAAATATGATATGACAAGATGAATTATGCTTAACACAAGCAAATATGATATGAATGAAGTATGATGCTTTGCACAAATGTAAAGAGAGAGAGTTAGAGAAAAGTAGATCAAACGCAAACACAAAGATATGTTACGAGGTTCGAGCACCCTTGCTCTACATCCCCGCCTACACCACCGTGTAGGATTTCCAATCCACTATACCGTCCACCGAGGACTCCCACCGAGGAAACCTTCACCGAGAAGGATTTGTACAACAATGGAGTACCTAACTCCTCTCTCAAACAAACACCTCCTCACACAAGAGGGGTAGGCCCTTAGCCAAACAACCACAACAACCAACACCTCTACTGAAGAGGGTTTACAATCAACCTCCACCTCTCTCTAGAGGGAGCAAACCAATCACCCGATCACCTCTACCTAAGAGGGATACAACAAGAATAAGGGTATTTACAACAAGTGGTTCCAAAAACCACAAACTCAATCTCTCTTTTCTTTTCTCTTTTCTTTTCCACAAAAACAAGATCCTAAATAGATTAGGATAGTATGATAGCTCAAGTGTGGAAAACTAGGTGTTTTTGAAAACAAGCAACAAAGAAAAACTAATTGGGAAGTCTCTTGTAAAAGATAGAAAATGCAAGATCAAATCAAAATCCCAAAACCTAGTTTTCTTTGATTTTCCAAAAACCAAAAACAATGAAGATGAGAAGTTTTAAAGCCCACAAACTCTTTTTAAAAACTCTTTTAAACACCTCAGAAAACCAGAATTTTTTCTCTTCAAAAACTTGGCCAAAATCTCCAAAGAGATGGGGTTTTTATAGCCCCAACAGAAAACTAGCCGTTAGAGCTGAGCTGGCAGCTCTGACAGGTAACGGTCGACCGGCCCGGTCGACCGCCAACGGTCAGAAATATGACCGTTGGGCAACAGCGGTCGACCGTCCCGGTCGACCGAAACAAACAGAGAGCAGAACTCAATGCAGCGGTCGACCGCCCGTCGACCCAAACAAACAGATAGCAGAGCTCTCAGACCCGGTCGACCGGCCCGGTCGACCGTTTTTGTGTCTGCCCAGACGTGCACATCTGTGCACGTCGGTCGACCCTACGGGTCGACCGGCTCTTGGTGCGGTCGACCGTCCGGGTCGACCGACCAGCCTGTCAGCACAAAAAAGACAGAAAATTTGGGAAAAATATTTTCTAAAAAAAAAATCTTTTATCTCTTTTAAAAATACCATAAAAATTGTTTTATCATTTTATATTGAAACTCAAACAAGTGATAAAAATTCCAAGACAATATATCAACATATCAATTCATTTTTGTGTCTTGCCAATTTTATCAAAAACAAAACTTGTATTTTTATCAAACTTGATTTTTCAATAGGAAATCTGATTTTCCTAAAACTTATAGAAATACAAAAACATGATATTTGAACATTTATTAAGCATGATACATATGGACATAGGTCTAATATACATTCAACAAATATATCATAGTTTTTGTCTTTAATTACAAAAATATGTTTTATACCAAAACATAAAACTACATGAATAGGTATGTCAAACTAAGTTTGTATAAGTCATATGAGCATGTATGTATATCTACAACATATCTAATATACATAGAAATAAAGTAAACTTGTTTTGATCAAACTATTCATGAAAACCAAAATCCAAATCATGAAACGTGTGTGTTGTGCACTTGAGCATATCAACTATACTAAGCTTTACAAATGGATCTAAAATACACTATCTAAACTATGGATACCTAAGTCTTTGTGTCATCAAGAAGACTTGCTCCAAAACTCCATCCATGGGCTAGGCAATGTGTGATCTTGAAGCTTTGGCCCTGGAATCATCATGAAAAGCTTCTAAACGCCTTGTTGAAGCTAATCACCAACTAATATCTTGGTTAATGATCTGAAACTTAAACAACACAAGATTATTAGTAAACATAACTACATGAGTTAATCATCATCAAAACTAGAGTGGATGGCCTTTGGGCCAACAAAGCATGCAAATAAAAACGGGAGTTAGAGATTGATACCAAAACCGATGAAGGCACCTCTCTAGTTCTTCAAACCAATGGTGGTCCTCTCCACCAAACTCCCCTTGAAAGTGATGCATCCAAATTATTTTCTTTAGGCACGGAACGCATCCACTTCAAGGCACCAACACTCTCACGTGATGCGAGAGCCCACTCCTACATCAAAAATCAAAGGGGTGGTCTTTGGTACCCATTTTCTTTTGGGTCCATAGGGGTTAGTATCTTTCCTAAGCCAAACAAGATTATTTGCTAAATTTTCAATATGTAAACGGTCATAGCAAAATCTAACAAGGTGGCCTTTTCGGCCACAATGTGTACATGTGTACACATGAGCATACATGTTATGGTTGTGTCCGTGATGAGCATGTGTATGCCGTGGAGGGTGCGCATGCAAAGATGGAACTTATTTTTTACGAACCAAGGTTTCCAAACGTGTATGATTTAAAGCACATTGGCTCAAAGTGGAGCCCAAACATGCAACACTTTTCTTCAAAACATTTATATCTTTTTCAATACTTGAAGATAAAGTGGAGCATGCAATAGGTGTGCTAGAAGAAGAAGCTATACTAGCATGGCACACATGAGAATCAATATCAATTTTCAAAGATTCATTATTCTTTAAAACAAGATCCAATTCTTTTGTAATGAAATCAATTTCATTTTTCAAAACAAGGTTATCTTTTAAAACAAAATCCAATTTAGAAGATAAAACCTCATTGTTTTTCACAACATCAACACAATCATCTTTGCTTTTTAAAACATCAATCTCTTTTAGGGCAAGGTCTAGTTGAGATCTTAGTGAGTCACGTTCACTAGTAATCTCTTCCTTCTCTTGCAAAACTGATTCAAAAGTTGAGCACAAATCCTTCAATTCTTCTTTTAATTCAAGGTGATTCTTTTTCAAAAGATTATGTTTTTTTCAAAAAAATTTCCAGCTTTGTGGCAAGTTCCATATTTAAGGTTTGAGCTTCTAAGCAACCATCACAATAGGAACTAGAGCAATCATCTAATTGAGAATCCGATTGTACCTCAAGGGAGTCTATCCCTTGGACCATGAGGCAATGCTCGTCGGACATGTCTCTCCTAGATCTTCTCAACTTGTTGATAATCCTTGGAAGCTCAGGAGAAGTCAATATGCTCCAAACTGCAAAAGCCGAATCATAATGATCAAACACCGGTAAAAGATCTTCATTAAGGGATGCTCTAAGTGTTTTAAGTGCAAGTGCATTGGCCTTCTTATGCATGCTATGATTTGGGTAGGATTCTTGAGTGGTGGCTTGATAAAGTAGATGTCCTAGGGTTTTTAAATGACTACTCATATTGGCCTTCCAAACATCAAGTCTAAAAAAGTCAAACATAGGAGGGCTATCCATGAGTGCAACTATATGTGTGCAAATGAACAATGCAAATGAAAATTAGCAAACCAAGATCTCACTCCTAGGTGGTTAAACCTAAATATCAGGAGCGGAGGCTCTGATACCAATTGAAATCACCTAGAGGGAGGTGAATAGGTGATAATGCTAATCTATTGAACTAAATGCGGAATTTAAAAACTAATTGCAATTACAACAATTGATGCACACACAAGCAAGTATATGATATAGCAATATGCACAAAGTAAAGAGAGAGAGAAATAGAGTAAGAGTCAAGGGATCAAGCGCAAACAACTAGATATGTTTCGAGGTTCGAGCACCCAGCTCTACATCCCCGCCTTCACCCAGAAGGATTTTAAGTCCACTAGCTTGTCCACAAAGGACTCCCACAAAGGGAACCTCCACCGAGGATTTGGGGCAATCACAATTACAAGGAGTACCCAACTCCTCTCCTTACAAACACAACCTCCTCCTTGAGGCACAACTCCAAGCCAACAAACAATCACCTCACAACTTGAGGGATTAGCACAAAGCTTACAAGGATCACCTCACCACTTGAGGGGTACAACCCAATAGCACAACCTCCTCAACACAATGAGGGAAAGGCACAAAGCCAAGCTAAGTTAGGGTTTATAACTTGGTGGTCTAACAAACAACCACAAACAATTTCTTTCTCCCACACAAAGATCCTATAGAATAAGAAAGTAGATGTAGCTCAAGTGTGGAGAAAACCAAAGGAATGGAAATCAAGAACACAAAGAAAAATCCTTGGGAAAAACTAGAAACCAAGATGAAGAAGTTCAATCAAACACTTTTCCCAAAAACCCTTTTCTTTGATTTTTCAAACCCTAGTAAAAACACCAAATAGATTGTTCAATTTAAGTTCAAAAACTTGTTTTGATTGCTCTGAAAACACCAGAGAGTAAGGAAAAATTCACACAAAAAATCTTTTTGAAAACAGGCTATCAATGGGGTATTTATAGCCCCCAGAAAAATATAGCCGTTGGCAGCAGTTTCTACCAAAACTGGCCTACCGGTCGACCGGCCAACGGTCATATTTGACTGCAGGCACCATCCGGTCGACCGCCCGGTCGACCGAAAAGAACAGAGAGCACTGCTCTCAGTTCCGGTCGACCGGCCCACTGGGCTGCCAGACGTGCACAGCTTTGTGCACGTCGGTCGACCGCACGGTCGACCGGACCTTGGTGCAGTCGACCGAGCGGTCGACCGACCTGGCCTGTCAGCCAGTTCTGGGTCTGATAAACAGGGTAAAAATAATATTAAAACTTCTTTTATCTCTTCTAAAAACTCTATAAAAATTCTTTTAACATTTTATATTGAAATACAAACTTGTGATAAAAATTTCAAGACAATTACTAAACATTTGAACTCTTTTTGATGTCTAGGAAATTTTACCAAAAACCAAAAACTGTATTTTCTAAAACTTAGATTTTGAATAGAAAATACGTTTTGTCCAAAACTCTTCCAAATACAAAAACATAATATTTAAACACTTTGAAGCATGATGCATATGGATAGAAATCCAATATACATGAAACATATATATATCATAGTTTTTGTCTTTAATTCCAAAAATAAGTTTTGTTAAAACACAAAACATAAAACACATGAAGTAGGTATATCAAAGTAAGTTTGTCTAAGTGGTTGAAGCATGCATGTATATAGAACAAATCTAATATACAATAAACCATGTAAACTTGTTTTGATATAATATCTATTCATGCAAACCAAGATCGGTTAAACCAAAAACCGAAAACCAATATCCAAACATAAACGTGTGTGTTGTGAACTTGAGCATATCATACTATTCTAATCTTTACAATTTGGATCTAAACACAAAACTAAACTATGGTACCGATGTCTTCTTGTAGAGCGTCGTCTCCAAGCCGACTCGATCCAAAACTCCGTGATTCACCGAGCTTGACTCCAATGAGTGCTAGGTATCATCTTTGACGCTCGGGCTTTTGAATCACCATGTGAAAGCTTCCAAATCACCTTGTTGAAGCTAATCACCAACTAATATCTTGATTAATGATCTGAAACTAAAATCACAAGATTATTAGTACACATAACTACATGAGTTAATCATCATCAAAACTAGAGTGGAAGGCCTTTGGGCCAACAAGTACAGGTCGACTCGTGTGTTGACGGAGGTGACAAATGAGTCATATTCGGGAGACAGACCACTGAGTAAGGTAGAGACGATGTCGGAGTCTGCAACTGGATTAGCCACTGTTGCCAGGTTTCCATGATGGACTTGACAAGCTGGATGTACTTTGACATAGAAGAGGTGCCCATCTTGACGGTGTGCAGCTGGTATTTGAGTTGCTACACTCTAGCTCTGGAGGGTGCGTAAAGATTCGTTCCAGAGAGCACCACACATCACGAGATATGGTGATGCCGATGACATGAGCAATAACAGCCTCAGTGAGCGAGAAGATAAGCCAGCATAAGAGCATCTGATCAAGCTTGATCCAACGAGTGTATTCTGGATTGATAGTGGGTTGAGCATCTTTCTCGGTAGAAGGAAGGAACCAGACCGGACATGGAGAGGTTCCGTCGACGAGGCCTTCGAGGTCGTGGAGCTTGAGAAAAGGAAGGAACTGAAAACTCCACAATAGATAGTTTCCCTTGTCGAGTTTGACATTTAGAAAGTGAGTGATGTTGGGATTGGGAGTAACCATGGATGCAAGTGTTTGGATGGAGGTGAGGGAAGATGAAGAGGAAATACTCGATATGGTACAGGAGTTGCTCTGATTCCAAGATAAAGAAGAAGAAGAAGAAGACTTATTTGTTCAAAGAGCAGATGCCATTAACTATGATTCTTGATTGTATATATACACATATTGGTCACATGTTTACACTGATTTAGGAGAAACAATAGAAAAATATTGACTGAGAGAGAGAATGAGAAACACATGGTGCATGAGTCTCATGAGTCTCTTGTGTTCCTATAATCATGGAGAGATTTTAGGATCTGGTCATGAGTCTCATGTGTTCCTATAATCATGGAGAGATTTTATGACCTGGTTGATTTCATGACGGGTTTCTTTCACATGATTATATGTTTCACATGAGACACGTGTTGTCATTGATATCTCTAACAGGCTCAGCCCGCGGAAAGAAAAGAAAGAAAGAAAAAAAGAAAAAGGAGAAAGAAAGAGATTGAAAAAATTATAAAATAATAGTATATTCCGCAAATTTAAACTAATTCAGAAAATTTTCAAAAATTCTCAAAAGTAGAAAATATCATCCTGAGGAATAATGTGAAGTCAGGTTTAAGAATTTAAATTCTGTTTATAAATTAAAAATTCTAAAATCGATCGGCGGTACCGGTCGCCACCAATTTTAGGAAATTTGCAAACTAAATCAAAAAAATTTCAGAAAATTGTGAAAATTTTAAAATATTAAAAATTGATATTTAAAACTGAAACAAGCCAAATCCGAGTCGTGATTTTGGACATGTGATACATATTCTAGGAACATATTCCGGGAACGGGGTGTTACACACCAATTACCCTCAAAACAAATTTGTTTTGGACATGTGATGGATGAATTTTGATGTATACATTTTTTTTAGGATTTGTCGTGATTTTTTCAGAATTTTTGAGCTCTCTATGTAGTACTTTCCGCATATCGCCCGAGTCCGTTTCGCAACGTCGAGACCGATGTGGAATGGTTTCTCCGAGTTGGCAGCCGAAACCGCGACTTTGAATCATGATGCAGATACTTCATTCAGTTCCATAATTTATGTAGTGATTGGGCAACAATATGACAGAAAATTCCAATTAAATTTCCAAAACATTTCTACACTGTTTTACATTCATCCAAGACTTCTTCAACAAGCTAACAAGCTCAATGATCACTTTTATGTCATCCAATTTATATCAAGTTAAAGATGGATAACAGCTGCAAGTAACGGATCAGTTCAGAATTTTAAAGTTTTATTATACCAGATTATAAAGAAAGATAATGTTACTCCACAAATTTTATGATGTACATGGAATCCATTTTTCTTCCAGATAGGTAGCTTCTCATGCATAGAAAAATTGTGGCAAAAGAATCTTTTTAATCTTTTTTTCTCTGACCAATGTTTCACATTAAAACAGAAAAAAGACCACTTGTTCTGTATACTTTTTTTCTCATTTCAGTAGGACACATTTTTCTCAATTCACTACGACAACTGGAGGAATTTTTGGAATCAGATCCCTGTGGCAATCAACAGGACTTCAGATCAAAACATTTAATAAATTAACAATATGCTGCTTCAGGAAGGAGCAGGCTTCCTCCAATAATTAGATGCATATTTGGAGAGCAATGATGCGTATATGACTTCAATTTTCAGAATTTAACTGTGTGACCTCTGAATTTTTTGATCTTTGGCAACTGAACTGATAAAGTCTATGTTCCTATCCATTGACAATTAGGCATTATCAGAAATGTTTCTAGTGGTTGAGTAGCAGAAAGCCCCTGTGATTTCAAGTGCCAGAAAATTTTCTGGCGGTTTTTATGTAAGCTTTGACCCATAGTTTTGTAGGTGGCTGCCATTTGATCCTTACTTCAGGTTAATTATACAAGAATGCATGACATTTTGCATGTTGGGCAATTTATATTAATCATTACACGATATGTTCCAATTATCCAAAACATCTGCCTCGGTTTCCCTCCTACTTACCAAGAGCAATTCTGAATGAGTGTAGCAACATCATCCTGCAAGCTTCTAAACCTCTGGACTTCAGTCATCTCTTCTTGCTGAAATGTTCTCAAGTTTGATGTTTCTCTCCATCCAAACATGCCAAATAGTAGCAGCAAATATAAGTTTAGCTAGGGCAGTGCCTGCTTTTTTGCCTGAACAGCAAAGGAATTAACTTGGCTTCCTCTGGTAGGCTACCAATATTATGATGAAGTAGTTGGCCACTTTCAGTTAGTCTACTCACTGTCCAATGTTGGTAGCTTTATGAATAAACCCAGTCACTGTCATGTAATTGGCAAGTCTCCATTCTCCAGCCAAGGATCAAAACAATGTGAAGTTCACGAACCCGATACTATTTTCATTCTGACATGCTGCATTGCTAAAGTTTTGCTTGACATAATGAACTTCCAGGCACCTGTACCCAAAAGGGTAGCTGGACACTCCCAAAAGTTTCTTTCTTTGATGTAACATGCCCTCATCTAGGCCTTTCATGAGCGCAAGATACACACACACATACTATAAGAGGGCAATCCCGTGTTGACACGTGGATAAGATGTCGGGTTTCGGGGGAAAAAACTTTAAAGTCTTTGCACCTTTTATAATATTATAAGAGGGCCAATCCCACGTTTCACACGGGATTGACCCACTTATATAATATGTGTGTGTGGCTCACACATATGAGCCAAACCTCCGAGAGTCTGACCTCATACGAGTTTCACACCAGCGGCTTTAAATATGTAAGCTACACTTTGGTTACTGATAATGAGAATATAAGTTAATTTGTGAGAATTTAAGGAATAATTCGAAGATACACACATGCAATCTGGTATTATTCCTCTTGATTTCCTTAAACCTGTCTGCTATTGCGATCCTCATGAAGGTTAGTGAATAGCCTGACCATCACTACCTATATCTGCCTTCACTTATTTTTTCAATCAAGTTTAGTTTTGATCAACGTCAGATTTAATCTAACGCAAATGAAAGAAATAGTTATTTACATAGTAAATAGTTGCAAGAGGAAAGGAAGCAACTAAAGAAGAAATAGGTCACCAGAATCCAAAATAGTGATCAAGTAAAGAGAGCTCCAAATTTCTCTGATTGATACAAAAGAAGACACGAAGCAGTGAAGCAAGCTTCACGGCATCTCTCAATTATTATAAATTGCACACTTAATCAGCGCAATCCATTTTGGCCTAATCAACAAATCAACTGAAATTTCACGGCACGTAGGAAAGCCCTCTGGAAGAAATCCAGCTCCTATATAAACACCACCAACTCATATGTAATGCATTCATCCAACATTCACGACAAGTTGTGATCATGGCTTCGACAAACATCAAATGCCTATTGTTGGTCTTGTCCCTCTTGGGCATTTGGGCTTCTATGGCTGCATCATCTCGCACAATCAGTCCTGTGCCGATGTCTGTGAGGCATGAGCAATGGATGGCTCAGTATGGGCGCATTTACAAGGATGCAGCTGAGAAAGCACACCGCTTCAAATTTTCAAAGACAACGTTCAATACATCGAATCTGTCAACAGAGCTGGGAATCGCAAGTATAAACTTGGCCTCAACCAATTCACAGACCTAACTAATGAGGAGTTCAAGGCATCCCGCAACGGTTTTAAGCCTAAGCCCTCGCATGCTTCCAGGACAGCAACAAGCTCCTTCAGGTACGCCAATGTCACTGCTGCGCCTGCCAGCATGGACTGGAGGACTAAAGGCGCAGTGACACCAATCAAGGATCAGGGCCAATGCGGTAAGAGAACTATCTAGTTAATTGATTGAAACAAAACAACAGAAAAGAAATCTAATTTAATGAGAAATACAAAACTTTTTCAGGATGTTGTTGGGCATTCTCAGCTGTGGCAGCAACCGAAGGGATCACAAAGCTCTCTTCTGGCAGCTTGGTCTCCCTGTCAGAGCAAGAACTGGTGGACTGCGACGTTGATGGCATGGATCAGGGTTGCAACGGGGGACTAATGGACAATGCATTTGATTTCATTATCAATAATGGAGGTCTCGCGACAGAAGCTAGCTACCCATACAAGGCAGCTGATGGGACATGCAAAACAAAGAAGTCGGCAGCAACTATAACTGGTTATGAAGATGTGCCTGCCAATAGCGAGTCATCGCTCTTGAAGGCTGTCACCAAACAACCGGTTTCTGTTGCCATTGATGCCGGTGGGTCTGATTTCCAGCACTATTCAAGCGGGGTTTTCACTGGTGAGTGCGGAACTGAGCTCGACCATGGTGTCACTGCTGTTGGCTATGGAACCGACATGGATGGAACCAAATATTGGCTAATCAAGAATTCATGGGGGACTTCATGGGGTGAGAAAGGGTATATAAAGATGCAGCGTGATGTCGATGCAGAGGAAGGTCTATGTGGAATTGCCATGCAAGCTTCTTACCCAACTGCTTGAACTTGAGGGATCAAATGATTTCTCATATTCTTCTTTGCATTTAATTGTGTGATATGTCTTTGTGCATCCCATGTATGTATATGTTTTCTTTCGTCAACCTACTGCAATCCACTTGGTGAATCCTATTGCATTTGTACCTCCCAATTACCGGTAATGTAGTCACATGGTTTTAGTAACATATTAAGTTCAGAATTAATTACTTTTGTGTTTATTTGCTTCAAATAGGTAGGGACGAGATTGGCCTGTTAGATCTAATTTTATTCTATACAAGATACATGCATAAACTAAAAGTCTCGTTATTAAAATCAAAGAGAACGGGGTTTTTAGGCATACCTGATTCCATCACGAAAGTGATGCCGAAAGTTACACGATCTTGAGGACGTCAGAGTTGAGGGAGAGGATTCTTCTCTCCAGCCACCAACTTCTCTTCTTTATCCTTAGAGGAAATGAGAGACCTTCAAGAGAGAATGTCATTGTGGTGGAGAGGGAACCCTACCTATGATATATATAACATCAATGAACCCTGATTCAACTCATCATAGATCTAAGCCCTTGGTTTATAGCACGAGTTCCACACGTATAAATGACTCCCATATTTTAATTTAAATACACTCATGGCTAAATGTCATTAAAAACGTGTCTAGACCCAAACCATTTAGGCATGATCAATTCTTTATTGGGTCAAACAATATAGGTTAAGTGAGCAGGTGCAAATATCTAATTGACTTGATTAGACCCAAATTAAATTAGACTTTAAAAGCATAATAAGTCCAACAATCTCCGACTTGGGCTAAGCAAGTCGTACTGAATAGATATTATGCATAAGTTTATGAAGTCAAAATTTTAACCGCCAACAAACCACATTTCATAACAATCTGGTCCATTAAGTGCCCTGCCACCGAACATGGCGGTCATTATCTTCCGTATAATTGAGGTAGGACCTTCCACATCATAAGTTTTAGAACCCTTAACGACATAAATCAAATGTGGATGTATGGCTTGAAAATGTCCTATGATCAAATAAGATACAATTCCATTGGTTTTCACTTATGACTCTAACGAGTCTAACCTATGACTCCAACGATTCTAACTTTATGACTCCAACGACTCTAATTGCTAATTCAACAAACTCAAATGCGCAAAAGTAAACTTTAGGAGAAACAATTATAATTTTATTTATCAGAATCAACAAATATTCATAAAGTGGATCTAGAAATAATGTCTGTTACATAAAATTATCAACTCCCACAAAATCAGGATATCATAATGACTAGTCATCCCCATATGAGTAATATGCTCTAAGAAGACTTTAGGTGAAAGTTCTTTAATGAGTGGATCTGTAATGTTAAGAATAGTTCTAACACTATCAGCAGACACAATGTGATTTCGGACTTTATTATTGATGACAAGAAACTTGATGTCGATATGCATCAATTTACTGAACTCTTGTCACTATTATAGTAGAGCTTTATAGCTCTTATTATCACAATGTAGCTGTAATGATCTCTCGACTAAATCCACTATCTTCCTACAATAAAAAAATGTAATATGAAGTGTACTTCCTATTGTCGATACATCCAACATAATCTAAATCTATGTATCCGATCAGCTGCAACTGATCAGATTTCATGTAATCTTCTATAGATATCGCATTATCTTCTTGGCAGTTGTCATGCCCCGCTTACAAAAATACATGGAACGGAGTCACGACGAGAGTCGGCGATGTATATACGCGAGAAAAATACTCATGCATGTACGCTAAGTCTAAAGTGACCTGAACAAGGTATAAAATCTACTATGATATATTAATATCACTACAATTATGACATAAATATCTAACACAATGATAACAGATGAATGAAGGAAAGAAATGACAACTGGCCGCGATATAAATAGAATCAGGAAATAACATGAACAAAAGAGTAGAAATACCAATAATCAAGAAAAGCGGGAGTCCAGCTTCTCAAGATGCATGTGATCCTCTCCAAATACCTGATCAGCAATAAATAGCCACGGATCTGGATATACAAATTCAGGGAGTCAGAACTCCTAGTGAATGTATAAGAATAAACTGAAAAATGTATATGCATATAACATGTGAGCAGATAAAGAAAATATATATATATACGAGAATAAGAAATGATATGAATAAAGTAAATAAACAGCAATATGGATAGCACACAGTAGAGTATGCATCCAGTCAGGTATTCAATCAGATGTCTATCACAATCTATATATCAGGCGGGTAGAGTCAGTTAGTACTAGAGTCATATGTCCAATCAGGTCAGGTGTAACAACGGGTGTCCAACATACATACATGTATCAGGCAAAGATAATCAATTACAGTACATTATGAACAGTTTATTATTATTATGTCAGCGAACACCAATTGTCACATGTAATAGACGCATCCTATACTACGCCTATCACACGTGACAATAAAGATCCTAAGTTATTGAAACTGATCGGTTGGAGATATTGTCCATATTTTAGGTGGGTTCCGTACATACCCGAGACCACGGCACAGACTCCTGGTGCTGAACCAGGGCCTACCATAAGGTAGTCAAAGACATGTATAACATGTATAACAGGAACAAGAACAGGACGGGGTGCCAGTCACCCCGGGAACCCTGCAGTGGAACTCTCTTTCGGCTGCGCAACTTATATCCTAGGTCTACCCAAAATACAGACGTTGTCTCCTCCATCAATCTCTCCAATGCCAGTATAAGTTGTTTAATATCAGGTTATTTAGATTATCAAGATTATTTAATGTACATGTTACCTAGACCACTGGAATAACTCGGTGAGTAACAACGTCAATATGTGTAATCAGGATACTGGTATAAAAGGATATATATATATATATATATATATATATATATATATATATATATATATATATATATATATATATATATATATATATATATATATATATATATATATTGTAAATCACCTAGGGGGGTGAATAGGTGATGGCTAATCTAATGGTCACTAAATGCGGAATTAAAACTTATTATGACCTAAACAAAACTATTACACTAAACACCACGTATAACACAAGAATGTAGCTGAATTCCCCGTGAAGGGCTCTGAACTAACTCCTCTAGATTCCCCTAGATAAGGGTTGAGGTGCCGCGTTGGCTCTCTTGGTTGAATACAAGTGTTAGCAAAACAATCCCAAGCATGTATCAATTAAGCACAATATGAATATCAAGCATGTAAAGATAAACACAAGAATAGCATGCAAGATATAAACAAGAGACAAAGAGAGAGAGCAATCGCAAATACAAGGGATTTGTTTCGAGGTTCGAGCACCCTTGCTCTACATCCCCGCCTTCGACACACGAAGGATTTCCACTAAAATCGATCCCACTGGATCACTCGGTGCCGCAACACCTACAAGCTCTCGGACTCCCTAGTCCGTACACACGCAAGCCTACTAGCTCGCCGAGGCCGCACCTCAAACAACAAGTTCGCACCCGAACTCGAAACACCGAGTCCCCACTAGGACCCAAAACAATGCGAACACACACGTCCGCCTCCTCAAAGAAACAAAGATGAACTTTGGTGATCACAACTCTTGATCACCTAAAATCCTCTCACAACAAACTCCTATAGGTAGATATAGTAATGGATAGCTCAAGTGTTGTGTGAGAAAACAAGGAAAGAGATGGTGGAGGAAAACTCAAGAAATCTCTTTTAACACTCTTAATAAAACTCCCCTTTTGATTGGAAGTATTAGCTCTCAATTTTGTGGAGAAAAACCTCTGAAAAGAGTAGGAAAAACTGGCTCTAAAAGTCTCCAAAAATCTTGTAGAAAACAATGCCCAAACCCCCAAATTTATAGGCTGGAAAAAACTAGCCGTTGGGGTCTGACAGAACTGGCGGTCAACCGGCCAACGGTCATATTTCAGACCGTTGTGCCATCAGTCGACCGGTCGGTCGACCGAGGTCAGATACAGAGAGTGAGCCTCTCTGTCCGGTCGACCGCCCGGTCGACCGGGGCCTTTCCAGAGAGTAGAGCTCTCTGGACGGTCGACCGGGTCGGTCGACCGGCCTCCTGCCAGATACTGGCGTGCACGTCTGTGCACGTCGGTCGACCGCCCGGTCGACCGACTTCAGTGTGCGGTCGACCGTCCCGGTCGACCGGCTGAAGCCAGGACAGAAATGTTAAGGGATTTAAAACTTGTTCTTTTTGGCTCAATTAAAATCCCATAAAATACTGAAAAATCTACAAAAATAGTTTTACCAATATACTTTGATAATCAAACATGCTTGCACAAAATCAAGGCATGTTATAAATGATTTGGACTACTTTTGTAAGTTGGAAATATTTTGTTCAAAACAAAAACGGTATTTTTCCAAACTTGATTTTTTCAAAAATTGTTTTTCCAAAACTTCTTCAAATACAAAAACAAGATATTTAAACTCTATTAAAGCATAGTGTGTATGGATATGATCCACTACACAAACATGGTGAAATATCTATGTTTTTGACTTTAAACTCTAAACATGATTTTGGTTAAAACATGTAAACATTGAATACCAAAAATAAAACATGTATTTTCTAAAATAGAAAATCTTTTGTAAAAATAAAACTATCAAGAGTGTGTGTGTATATGTACTTGAGCAATCCACCAACTATTCTATCCTTTACATTTTAACTAAAACAAAATCTTATAAAAACAAACCTAGACACAAGTCTTCATCTTCTTGAAGTCTTCACTTGAAGTCTTCTCATCTTCTTGACTTGGTCCAAACACGATCCAAACTCGATGGATCAAACTGTGGTAGCTCCAAAACTTGACTTTAAATCTTTTGTTGAAGCTCCACACCTACTAAGATCTTGATCATGAATTTGTCACTAATTAAACACAAGATCATTAGTAAACATAACTACATGAGTTGATCATCATCAAAACTAGAGTGATGGGCCTTCGGGCCAACAATCTCCCCCTTTTTGATGATGACAAAACTCATGAAGTTATATATGCATGGATTAAAGTAAAGCTTCAAAGAAGCTCCCCCTTAACTCATGCATAGCAAATAAATAATAAGATATGCAATGCAGCACATAAACATGTATGCAAATATATGGAGATAAACATGCTAACAAGCATAAAACAAATTAAATTCTTTTTCTCCTATTTGCAAAACAAAACATATATGCATAAACATAAATACTTCTCCTACTTTAATAATAAAGCAAGGAAAAATGCATATACATCTCAAATACTTCTCTCCCTTTTTGTCAATCATCAACAAAGGGGTTAAAGTAAAAATAAAATTTTTCTCCCCCTTTTTGTCATAAACAAAGAGATCAATAAGGGGTAAACAATAATTAAAAGGTTATATGCGATATATATTCATGAAGAGGAAGACGCTAAGTTAGCTTCCCTACATATATGCATTACATGAAAGAGGGATGACAAGCCCTAATTCACATAACGCATAATATGCAATGCATAAGAGGAGATGTGAAGCTCCCCCTACACACGTGTATCACATAAAGAAGAGTTGTCAAGCTCCTCAATACAAGATACACTCAACATGAATCTATATGTAGAAGAGATGTTAAGCTCCCCTTGCATATAGGCAATACAAATCAAAAAAAAATTAACTTTCCTTAAACAAAATTTTTCTTAATGAAACAAATTTTGAGATATCTTGTAATCAAGTTTTAAGATATCATATAACAAAATTTTTAAAGGTATCAGAGCTCTTGTAAAACAATTAATTTTTAAGATACCAAATTGTAAATAATCATTATTGTAAAACATATTGATACCAATTGAAATTTAACAAATATGAAGTTGAAACATATTGATACCAAATGTAAACATAATGATCAAATATTTTATTTTTCATCATAAATTTTGTGCTTTAAAAATGTGAATCAATTGTAAATCAAGTATATATATGATTTACGTGTGCTTGATTTTTCAAAAATATATATGTATGGAAATGATAATACCAATTGACATTGAAGACATACATATATAGAAACAAAATATGAGTATATACAAAAATATCAATTGAGATACCAATTGAAAATAACAATATAAATTATGTATATAACTCATAACCTACCACCCTTTATATGCTCAAGATAAAAGATTTTCAATAAGGCTTACAAGGCATACTCGCCCAGCCATCCGCCCATCGAAGGTAGGGGAAGGGGTTTTTGAAAATAGGGTTTGAAAACATTTTATAGTGAAAATCACTACCCATATGAAGAATAATTAACTAGTTAAAATAATTTTTGAAAAACTAGTTAAAGATCCTTCAAAACATGAAATCAAAACATATGTTTTTCATGAATCATACCAACTACACAAGAATTGACACTCAAAGCGATAAAGCTAAAAAAGAATCATGAAACAAAGTCATGAATAAACAAATAAAGTATGAGTGTACAAGAATCATGTGTTTAGCATTTTCATGAAAATAATCAATGAAGCTCAAATCAAACATGAATAACATTTTATCAAACAAAACATGAAAATTCATTTTTCATCTAAAAACAACTTCTAGGTATATGTATGATTTATCCAATCCTAACAATATACATACATATCCCAAATATAAAAGAGTCTATTAAAGGTATTTGCATGAAGGAAAGAGACTCACAGGTATACATGAATATTTATTAGATTTGAATAAAAATTACATATACATGAAGTAAAACATAAAAATAGGCAAAACAAGTATAAATGAGGAAATCATCAAAACTAGCCTATATATGTGCATATAGTGGGTACAAATGAGCATGAAGTGCAAACATATATGAATCAATTTATTCTCACTATTTGTACATGTATAAATATAAGTCTTGATAAAAACTACATTTAAACAAGTATCTACCACATGAAGCACAAAAACATGAACATGCTAAATGATCATCAAATGAAAGAAGCATGTAAACTAAACTAAGAGTTTTAGAGATAGTTACCAATACATAAACTATACTCCAAAGCTCCGAACATGGTGGTTGTCCCACCAAAACTCCTTGATAGCGGTGCATCAAATATGTATATCCTTCTAGTCCATGCAACCACCACCAAGGCACCAAATCTCTCACGTCTTGTGAGAGCCCTCACCTACATCAAAAACAAAAGGTGGGGACTTTGGTACCCATTTTCTTTTGGGTCCATGGGGGTTAGCTTTGTGTTGAGGAACCCAAACATTTTTCTTAATAGCAAAATTTAAAACGTTAATCCTATCATAACAAAATTTTGCTAAATGGCCTTTTCGGCCACAATGTGTACATTTGTACACCTTAGGATGCTTATGGGTGTGGGTGTGGTCATGACGTGCAACATAAACATATGCATGAGAGTGATGTGCATGAACATGTGGAGTTTGTTTCTTTGAAAACAAAGACTCCAATCTATTGTGGTTAAATGCACAAGAGCTCAAGGTTGAGCTCAAACTATCAATTTTATTTTTCAAAAATTCAATCTCACTATCATCAATGGTGGCATGTAAAGAAAGGTGAGATATAGAGTCATTTTTCTTATTCTTTTTAGAAACATTAACTTTTTCTTTTTCACAAATTTTTCTTTTCAAACAAGAATTTTCTTGAAAAGCAACTTCCTTTTGTTTTTCCACCAAGATAATTTTATTTTTCAAAGACATATTTCCTTCACATAAATCATTCAATTTAGACATCAAGAAAATATTCTCATTTTTCAAATCTTCATTTTCTTTTTCAAAACATGCAATTTTATGTTGTAAAGAATCTTTTTCATTTTGCATGCAACCAAAATTCTTTTTCATTTTCTTATTTTCCTTTTTAATCATGTCATATTTTTCAAGCAATTGTTGACAAAAAGATGCAAGTTCATTATATGACATGTCAACATCTTCATCATCTAGCTTTGATTCGGTGTTTACCTCAAGGGGGTTATCCCTTGGACCATATAGCACATGTTGGAGGTGTTGCTTCCAACGTCCGAATCGCTCCCGGAATAATATAGATCCTTTTCGCCAAGGGAGGTGATGATGTTCCAAGCTACAAAAGCCGAATCAACATTAGAAACCCTAAATAAATAATCATCATTTAGGGTTGATTTTATAGCATGAAGGGCTTTTGCATTAGCCTCAAAATTTTTGCCATTTAAACAATAAGAATCTTTAGTTATGGCAAAATAAACATGAATGCCTAGGGCCTTGAGGTACAAAGACATCTTAACCTTCCAAATTTTGATGTTAATAATGTCAAACATGGGTGGTGACATGAAGTCCATGGTGTGTGTACAAAATCTTATGATTAGCCTAAAATGAGGATCTTTAACTCTAGGTTGTAAGACCCAAATCAAGAGCACCAGGCTCTGATACCAATTATAAATCACCTAGAGGGGGGTGAATAGGTGATGGCTAATCTAATGGTCACTAAATGCGGAATTAAAACTTATTATGACCTAAACAAAACTGTTACACTAAACACCACGTATAACACAAGAGTGTAGCCAAATTTCCCTTGAAGGGCTCTGGACTAACTCCTCTAGATTCCCCTAGATAAGGGTTGAGGTGCCGCGTTGGCTCTCTTGGTTGAGTACAAGTGTTAGCAAAACAATCACAAGCATGTATCAATTAAGCACAATATGAATATCAAGCATGTAAAGATAAACACAAGAATAGCATGCAAGATATAAACAAGAGACAAAGAGAGAGAGCAATTGCAAATACAAGGGATTTGTTTCGAGGTTCGAGCACCCTTGCTCTACATCCCCGCCTTCGACACACGAAGGATTTCCACTAAAATCGATCCCACTAGATCACTCGGTGCCGCAACACCTACAAGCTCTCGGACTCCTTAGTCCGTACACACGCAAGCCCACTAGCTCGCCGAGGCCGCACCTCAAACAACAAGTTCGCACCCGAACTCGAAACACCGAGTCCCCACTAGGACCCGAACAATGCGAACACACACGTCCGCCTCCTCAAAGAAACAAAGATGAACTTTGGTGATCACAACTCTTGATCACCTAAAATCCTCTCACAACAAACTCCTATAGGTAGATATAGCAATGGATAGCTCAAGTGTTGTGTGAGAAAACAAGAAAAGAGATGGTGGAGGAAAATTCAAGAAATCTCTTTTAACACTCATAATAAAACTCCCCTTTTGATTGGAAGTATTAGCTCTCAATTTTGTGGAGAAAAACCTCTGAAAAGAGTAGGAAAAACTGGCTCTAAAAGTCTCCAAAAATCTTGTAGAAAACAATGCCCAAACCCCCAAATTTATAGGCTGGAAAAAACTAGCCGTTGGGGTCTGACAGAACTGGCGGTCGACCGCCCGGTCGACCGGCCAACGGTCATATTTCAGACCGTTGTGCTATCGGTTGACCGGTCGGTCAGCCGAGGTCAGATACAGAGAGTGAGCCTCTCTGTCCGGTCGACCGCCCGGTCGACCGGGGCCTTTCCAGAGAGCAGAACTCTCTGGACGGTCGACCGGGTCGGTCGACCGGCCTCCTGCCAGATACTGGCGTGCACGTCTGTGCACGTCGGTCGACCGCCTGGTCGACCGACTTCAGTGTGCGGTCGACCGTCCCGGTCGACCGGCTGAAGCCAGTGCAGCAATGTTAAGGGATTTAAAACTTGTTCTTTTGGCTCAATTAAAATCCCATAAAATACTGAAAAATTTACAAAAATAGTTTTACCAATATACTTTGATAATCAAACATTCTTGCACAAAATCAAGGCATGTTATAAATGATTTGGACTATTTTTGTAAGTTGAAAATATTTTGTTCAGAACAAAAACGGTATTTTTCCAAACTTGATTTTCCAAAAATTGTTTTTCCAAAACTTCTTCAAATACAAAAATAAGATATTTAAACTCTATTAAAGCATAGTGTGTATGGATATGATCCACTATACAAACATGGTGAAATATCTATGTTTTTGACTTTAAGCTCTAAACATGATTTTGGTTAAAACATGTAAACATTGAATACCAAAAACAGAACATGTATTTTCTAAAATAGAAAATCTTTTGTAAAAATAAAACTATCAAGAGTGTGTGTGTATATGTACTTGAGCAATCCACCAACTATTCTATCCTTTACATTTTAACTAAAACAAAATCTTATAAAAATAAACCTAGACACAAGTCTTCATCTTCTTGAAGTCTTCACTTGAAGTTTTCTCATCTTCTTGACTTGGTCCAAACGCGATCCAAACTCGATGGATCAAACCGTGGTAGCTCCAAAACTTGACTTTAAATCCTTTGTTGAAGCTCCACACCTACTAAGATCTTGATCATGAATCTGTCACTAATTAAACACAAGATCATTAGTAAACATAACTACATGAGTTGATCATCATCAAAACTAGAGTGATGGGCCTTCGGGCCAACATATACATACATACATACATATATATATATATATATATATATATATATATATATATATATATATATATATATATATATATATATATATATATATATATATATATATATATATACATACACACACACACATATATATATATATACACACATACATATATATATATATACACATACATATACATATACATATATATATATATATATATATATATATATATATATATATATATATATATATATATATATATATATATATATATATATATATATATATATATATATATATATATATATATATATATATATATATATAATGTCAGTGAACAGGATACTGGTATAACAGGACATGTAACAAGTATAACATGAGCGTGCTGTTACCGTATACAATATTTTTCCTGCAATTTTGGTAACATGGACATTATAGTTATCAGGTAAATGTCATATATAATTAGTCAATTTCTTCAGGAAAATCATGATTTTCAGAATCAGTAATGATCTGCTGACATGAATTGAATAATCCGGGCAAAATATTTAATCAACTCAGATCCTCAAAGCCATCGATATATCCAAGTCCCAATATATAAAATACATACTCATCTATATCTAACCAGTCATCACTATCCAATCTCAATTAAGACCATCATATACTCTCACTTCCATTAAGTTCAAACACAAGATCTAGAAATCTAAGTAACTAGTCAATCATGCATATACATGACACCACGTCAGGTCAAACCAATCTACGTCTACTCCTCAACTTAAGCTCAACTCTAACTCAATCGAGTCTACTAACAAATCCAAGTCCAATATCTCTTTCTTTTTAATAAAGAATCTCCAAATTAATCAATCATCAATATCTAATCAAACTCTCACCTCTTTTATCATCAATAAGAATAATCAAATTTACTGATAATGTCACTCAGATATCAACTCGTATAACTACAATCATGAGCCAGTCAAATCCAAGTCTAAATATAATTATAGTTTAAGTTACATCACTAATAGTTTCAATCCCAATCAAGATAATAACTAAGGAGTGAGAATACATGAAATCTAGAAAGTCTCTATACTCAAACCTCAATATCAATTTACATCATTACTCAGATAATGTATCAGTGAATATATCCAAATAAAATGCTTGCAACTAATAATTCAAAATCAGTATTATGTGATAGATTAAAAATCAATTTAAGATATTCTACCATATGATCAGAATCCGACTATTATTGATCTCATCTAAATAATAAATCAAGATCCCATGTAAATTTCAAGTTGAACTTTAGGTCCACACATAAATACAAGCATCAAGATAAATAAATTTTAAGGGAGCATCTTATTTAATCCATCTTTATTGTCCAAATGAACCCTCGTCTGAAACATCTGAAATAAATATCCGATAATACCTTAAATAAATATACAATTATGAACCAGATCAATCTCAAGATCAATCCAAGTCACAGTCTAAGGTGTACGACAACTAGCCTAAAATCAAAAGTAATAATCTACCATGTTGGAACCTATTTCGATGAAGACGTTCGTGAAGATCAATTCATTTGGAGCTCTTACACATGACGAATCAAGAGTCCGACATGATCAAGATGTGCCAAGAAGAGTTGATAGAGTGTGGGTTGTATATGTGGAATAGAATGTAAAAGCCTTGTCACAAACACTCATATCACAGCCTTGTTAGTCGACTTACAAAATCTTATAGTCGACTAATCAAGTGTGTAGTCGACTAACCCAAAAGCCCAAGTCGACTAATCATGTGTCCTAAAACTGCCCAACTCTCTGTTTCTGTATTAGTCGACCAACAGTCAACTATAGTCGACTAATACATATTATAGTCGACTAACCCTTGTCCCCAAGTCGACTAATAACTAGTCAAGTCGACTATAAAGTATTGCAGTCGACTTGAAGTAGTTATTCTGAAACTGTTCTTCCAACGGCCACTGACCTAGTCGACTAATAGCTAAACATAGTCGACTAATAGAAGGAATTTTGCCTAGGTTAGTCGACTAACTCCATGGGCAAGTCGACTAATAGGCAGTTCTGACTGTTGGACAGTTTTCATTATCTGGTCTTTTGTGCAACTGTTTTCAACGTTCCTTTGATTCAAATTGCACCTAATAACTCTCTAACTAACCCTAGTCTTCAGTTATAAATAGGAAAGTTATTGCAAAGGCCATTTACCAAGAGTTTTTCTCAGTTTTCCAAAAAGCCAAAATCTGCAAATCTGAAAAACTGTTTTCTAACTTCAGTCTTCACCAAATTCCAAATTCCATTTGTGAAGTCCTCTGAAGTTTGTCTCCTATACTAGACCTTGTCCACATACACATCTGTACCAAGGCTTATAGGATAAAAGTATTGTAATTCTCAAAGTGTTCATTGTACACGGGAGGCTTCTTGGTTGAAGAGGCAAGTTGTACAAGGTGACCATTGTACACGGGAGGCTTCTTGGTTGTAGAGGCAGTTGTACAAAGGTAAAAGGTGTTCTCTTGGTGGAAGAGAAGGTGTACACATTTGGCGAAGGGGATTCGACAAGTGGTGTACATGTTGTATTGATTTTGGGTGGCAAGATCAAGGTTAAAGGAAAATCTCAAGCGGGTGGCTTGGGGACTGGATGTAGGTCACAAGGACCGAACCAGGATAAATCTCTTTGTTTGCGTTTGTCAATTTCTGAGATTTGTTTTCCTTTACATACAAGTTATTTATTTTGTTTATTTACTTAACGCTAATCCTTCTATTTTTAGATTTGTGTTGACTTGAGTTATTTCAGATCTATAGTTACCTACAAGAGATAATTCCGCAATTAGTCCTTATCTCAACGATCCAACAATTGGTATCAGAGCAGGGGAGAGCCAAGTTCATCAACAGGCAACAACCATACCAAATCCTACATTTGGTATCAGAGCGAGGGTCATCAACCGGCATCTACATTCCTACTTCATCAACCAGAGTACACGCTCTGATCCTACATTTGATATCAGGGCGGATACAAGTCAACAACAAAGATGGCAACGGAGTTCTCATCATCCCAATTCAAAGAAGGACATTCTACACAGCGTCCACCGCTATTTGACGGAACCAACTACAACTATTGGAAGTGTAGCATGAAGATATACTTGCAGTCACTCAACTACGACCTTTGGAACATCGTAGAAGCATCGTACACCAAGCCTACAACCAACTACAACGCTTGGAGTGAAGATCAAAAGAAGAACGCGAACCTTGACGTCAAAGCGATGAATGCTCTATCCTGTGCCCTAACCAAAGAAGAGTTCAACCGTGTTTCAACAGCAACTTCTGCACATCAAATATGGCATACTCTTCAGGTAACACACGAAGGCACTAATAAAGTTAAGGAATCTAAAATATCTGTTCTTGTCCACAAGTTTGAGTTATTCAAAATGGAGGAGAATGAAACCATATTCGAGATGGTTACAAGATTCACCGACATCACCAATACTCTTGCATCCCTTGGAAAGGACTACACCCAAGTTGAAAGAGTTCGAAAGATCCTTCGTGCACTCACACCAGAATGGGAGAAGAAGACAACCGCCATTGAAGAGGCGAATGATCTCTCAACTATGACATTAGAAAACCTAATCGGTAATCTAATGGCATATGAAGTGCAGTTAGAAGAAAGGAAGAAGGACGAACGACAACACCGTTCAAAGAAGAAAGAACTCGCCTTCCATGCATCTTCCGACACGGACAATGATGACGAAGAGGAGATGGCAATGCTCTCAAAGAAGTTCAGGAAATTTCTTAAGCAAGGTAAATTCAAGTGTTTTAATTGTGATAAACCAGGACATATGAAGATGGATTGCCCTTTGCTCAAGAAGAAAGATAAGTACAAGAGTAAGAAGTTCAGAAAGAAGAAGAACTACGAAGCATCCTCAGAATATAGTGATTCCTCATCTTCTGATGAAGAAGAATCCACTGAACATGTTAACTTATGTTACATGGCCATAGAAGATGAAGAGGTATCGTTTTCTGAACTCTCTGATGCATTTAATGAGTTATTTATGAATCTGAAAAATGAAAAACTGAAAAACAGATTTTTGTTAAAAGAAAATGAGAAACTTTTACAGGAAAATTCTGTTTATGCATTACAATGTTCATCTATAAATTCTCAACAACAAGATGAGTTTGAAAAAGTCATATCATCTTTGAAAATTGAAAATGAGAAATTTATAAAAGAGAACATTTTTCTGAAGATGGAAACTAAGTCTTTGAATGAAAGGATTTCTATATTGGATAAAGACATGTTAGTTTTCAAAAAGAATTATGAAGATCTTATGCAAAATGTGACTAAGTTTAATAAAGGAAAAGAAAAATTAAATGATCTATTATCTTTTCAGAATTTGTCACATGATAATCATGGTATTGGTTTTATTGCAAAATCTTCATGTTATAATCATCCATATAGTTATTTTGTAAAAAGTAAGACTAAGAAAAGTAAGTTTATATGGATTCCAAAGAACTTAAATGTTTATGATAAAAATACATATATTGCTTCATACATGCATGATATATGTGATTCTTGCAATTATGTATATACTAACAGGTGGAAACCAAATTCTAAATGGATTTGGAGTCTTAAAGGTTAGATATGATCTTTTATATTTGGTACCAACTAACGTTTATCTTGCAGGTACCATATAAAAATTTTTTTTTGATAAAGATCAACTATGTATATATGTACTAATATATTTGTTGCAGGGGGAGAACAAAATATTTCTTTATCTGTTATAACCCATTTCTGCAGGGGGAGGAAAAGATAACATATTTTCTGCAGGGGGAGGACTTGTGCACACAAAGCGTCGTCATCAAAAAGGGGGAGAATGTTGGAACCTATTTCGATGAAGACGTTCGTGAAGATCAATTCATTTGAAGCTCTTACACATGACGAATCAAGAGTCCGACATGATCAAGATGTGCCAAGAAGAGTTGATAGAGTGTGGGTTGTATATGTGGAATAGAATGTAAAAGCCTTGTCACAAATACTCATATCACAGCCTTGTTAGTCGACTTACAAAATCTTATAGTCGACTAATCAAGTGTGTAGTCGACTAACCAAAAGCCCAAGTCGACTAATCCTGTGTCCTGAAACAGCCCAACTCTCTGTTTCTGTATTAGTCGACCAACAGTCAACTATAGTCGACTAATACATATTATAGTCGACTAACCCTTGTCCCCAAGTCGACTAATAACTGGTCAAGTCGACTATAAAGTAGTTGCAGTCGACTTGAAGTAGTTATTCTGAAACTATTCTTCCAACGGCCACTGACCTAGTCGACTAATAGCTAAACATAGTCGACTAATAGAAGGAATTTTGCCTAGGTTAGTCGACTAACTCCATGGGCAAGTCGACTAATAGGCAGTTCTGACTGTTGGACAGTTTTCATTATCTGGTCTTTTGTGCAACTGTTTTCAACGTTCCTTTGATTCAAATTGCACCTAATAACTCCCTAACTAACCCTAGTCTTCAGCTATAAATAGGGAAGTTATTGCAAAGGCCATTTACTAAGAGTTTTTCTCAGTTTTCCAAAAAGCCAAAATCTGCAAATCTGAAAAAACTGTTTTCTAACTTCAGTCTTCACCAAATTCCAAATTCCATTTGTGAAGTCCTCTGAAGTTTGTCTCCTATACTAGACCTTGTC
This sequence comes from Agave tequilana, assembly GCA_038442645.1. NCBI lineage: Eukaryota > Viridiplantae > Streptophyta > Magnoliopsida > Asparagales > Asparagaceae > Agave > Agave tequilana. Next base: position 104,913 of record JAVJIF010007438.1, on the reverse strand, counting down.
CACATACACATCTGTACCAAGGCTTATAGGATAAAAGTATTGTAATTCTCAAAGTGTTCATTGTACACGGGAGGCTTCTTGGTTGAAGAGGCAAGTTGTACAAGGTGACCATTGTACACGGGAGGCTTCTTGGTTGTAGAGGCAGTTGTACAAAGGTAAAAGGTGTTCTCTTGGTGGAAGAGAAGGTGTACACATTTGGCGAAGGGGATTCGACAAGTGGTGTACATGTTGTATTGATTTTGGGTGGCAAGATCAAGGTTAAAGGAAAATCTCAAGCGGGTGGCTTGGGGACTGGATGTAGGTCACAAGGACCGAACCAGGATAAATCTCTTTGTTTGCGTTTGTCAATTTCTGAGATTTGTTTTCCTTTACATGCAAGTTATTTATTTTATTTATTTACTTAACGCTAATCCTTCTATTTTTAGATTTGTGTTGACTTGAGTTATTTCAGATCTATAGTTGCCTACAAGAGATAATTCCGCAATTAGTCCTTATCTCAACGCTCCAACATACCACACATGTAATGATATTGATAAACACTCATATGAACTAACTAAATAGGATGAGCACTCACCAATGTCTCATGAAGGAATACATGTAATCACACTAGTAAAATAAGTCAGATGATCACATGAAATGACACAGGTACTCATACAGGTAAAATAAAATAAATGGTCACATGAAATAAAGAAAGTAACACACAGATATATATATATATATATATATATATATATATATATATATATATATATATATATATATATATATATATATATATGAGAAAAATGTATATCAGCCCGCGGGCTGAGAGTGCTCTCTCAGCCTGCGGTGACGTGGCTCAATTTGTCACCTCAGTAACTTGCGGCCCGCTTATACGAAGAAGTTAAATTACCAAATACCCCTTATGAAAAGCTACTTTTTCTTTAACTTTCCTTATTGTTTATTATTTTTTGCCCAAAAGGCAATTTTTGGAGCGCACGTTGTGAGACTTGTTTATTATTAGTTTTTCCCCCCTTTCTTTTTGCCGCTCTTTATATGATTTAGGTTATTGATTATAAATTATTTTTTCCCCTATTTCCTTACCTCTCTTTGTCAGATCGAGGTTCTCCTATATAGTTTATTTTTTTGTGTATATAATGTAGACAGAGACTTTGGTCGCAGTGTACATGGTTAATTGCGACCAAGGTCGCAATGTTGTTATTGATAAAGAGGGCCAGTATCTGCAATCTAGGGTCGCAGTACAATGACAGCGACTTATGTCGCAGTGTGTTAAGTAGGTGTTTCCTTTATATTAACACGCATATGTTGTTATTGATAAAGAGTGCCAGTATCTGCAATATAGGGTCGCAATACAATTACTGCGACTTAGGTCGCAGTACGTTAGCCTTTTTATTGACAAGCATAGCGAACTTGATCGATGTTCATCCACAAGGGAAGAAGTCATAGACCTCATCGTCCACAAGGGAAGAAGTCATGGTCCTCGTCGTCCACAAGGGAAGAAGTCATGATCCCTGACGAGCACTTAACCCTCACCAAGATCTCCTCGGACTTGATGCACCAGTCAAGCTTGCTGGCATGGCATGGTCAGAGTGGGTATGGCGGCGGGGGATGTGGTGGATATAGTGGTGGGTAGCATACCCTGTGAGGTCTCAAAACTCCTCTCTTACCCCAGAAGTGACATCGAGGAAACTCCATGCTCACTGGATAACCTTCTGATGGAAGAGATGTTCATCAACGAAGGATCGTATCCGCCACTTTGGAGGGTCAGGTGGAATCGGAGGATTCTGCTGCCACCAGACCTCAAGAACACCATTGCTCTTAGTCAACAAGGGCTCTTTCGATGTTTAGTCGTGCATCACAGTGCAATCGGCTCCGATCGTCGCCACAGTGTCCAATCTTGGTTTGACGCCCTTCCAAACATCCTGTACTTGGAATCATATGCATCTTTAAGGAGTGACTGCAGCCCCTGAGAGAGAGGGGGGCTTCTTTGTACTCCTGTATTGTAACACTCAATCTTATTGTATAAGAGAGCATTTTGTATCATTTTCACATGCCTGGACATAAATGCCTGGACATAAATAAAAAGCATATTTATTTTTTAATAAACTGCGACCTCGGTCGCAGTCATGCATTACAAACAAAACAACTTGGACCAGAGACGACACTGCGACCAAGGTCGCATAAGACTACAGTGCAAACAGAAACAACTGCGACCAGGGTCGACACTGCGACCAAAGTCGCAAAAGACTACGGTGCCATAAAAAACAGCTGCGACCAAAGTTGCAAAAGACTACGGTGACTGCAGTGTGACTAAGGTCGCATAAGACAACAGTGCATTTAGAATAACTGCGACCCGGGTCGACGCTGCGACCAAGGTCGCATAAGACTACAGTGCAATCAGAAACAACTGCGACCCAAAACCACACTGCGACCAAGGTCGCACAAGACTACAGTGCAATATTAAACAACTCGACCCAATACAGCACTGCGACCAAGGTCGCATAAGACTACAGTGAAATCAGAACAACTGCGACCCTGGTCGACACTGCGACCAAGGTCGCATAAGACTATAGTGCAATCAGAAACAAGTGCGACCCAAGTTTGATAAAACAAATTATGTTAAATACACTGCGACCTTGGTCGCAAGAGACTACAACTCATATTCAAACAACTGCGACCCCATGTCGCATTCGTCTACAAGGAAAGGTCCAAAAAAAAAAAAAATCCCAAAGTCGCACAAATCTTTAACTATAATTTTATCAACTGCGAACCGAGGTCAATAAGTGTATGCAAATCAATTTTTTCGAAAATACTACGACATAGTAAAAATAGAAGTAAATAATAAAAACTTGAAAAAAATAGGACCTTTTTCGTCGTGTTACAAATTTTATAAATTTAAAATTTTATTCATCATCTAATGTTTGAAAATCTCTTTCTTAATTGCGACCATGGTTCCAAGATTTAAAAAAAAAAAACCTTGCGACATCGGAAATAAATGTGGAAAAAATTAAAACTATTAAAATACACAAACCCTAAAAATTTTGGAAAATATCATTTTTATAGTACCTTTTTCGACGGATGATTTCTTAGGCGCCATCAGTTGCAAATATATTTTTTTAAAAAAGGGACGAAATTTTTGAAAGAAAATAAGTAATTGAATCAGAATCGCCGGTTGAAATTTTAGAGCTGTAAATTTTTTTGAAAGACAAATTTTTAACATAAGGTAAAAGGTTGTGAGGGAGGGTATTTTCGAAAATAAAATGTTGAGGTGACTGACATTAAATTGGGCGGGATTTTTCAGGTTTTTGTCCGCCAAAATTTATGACAGATATAGGGTACGGATGTGCCACGTCCTCCGGCTGAGAGAACTCTCTCAGCCTGCAGGCTGAGGTACAGTAACCCCTATATATATATATATATATATATATATATATATATATATATATATATATTATATATATATATATATATATATATATATCTGACAATGGTGAATGAGAAAATAATATAAGAGAAAATACTCACAAGTATCGTCTCAGTAAATTTTAGTAACATAGTTACACAACAATATAAAATTATTTATTACAAAATTCTTGTTTAACTGAAGGGGAAAAAGAACACTTACGACAAAATTAAATAAAATTGCACAAAAAATAAACACTCACCTGAACTCGATCCCAAATCCAAAGCACTGAAATCATAAGGCCCCGATAAATCTACATGGTTCATACTAATAGAAATTGTTAGATTTTTAAAAGGTTATTTACTTGGGAGTTATAAGGGTTTTAATCTTGATTAATTAGTTTGGGGGTTAGAAATATGGTCCTTTGGGTCTAATAAATTTAGTAGGTTTAGTTTAAACCAATTTCTATTTTTTATTGGATTTTAATAGATTTTAAACCATTAAAAAATACTTAACGGGTCTGAATTTACCATTAAGAAAAATGGCTTAAAGTGGGTAGTTTGAATTAATTTATGTTGTTATTAGTCTATCATAGAAAGTAGAAGTATTGTAGACTATTATTTATATTTTTCTCCATTTTTTTGATATTTTTAACTAATTATATGAAATTCTTCTTTCTTTCTTTCCTCTTTCTTTCTTTCTTCTTTTTTATATCTCTCTCTAGAAGCCCAAGCCCAGGCCGAACCAGGCCAGACCCAGGCCTGGTCTGGGAGTTTCTTTTTCTTTTTTTTTTTTGTTAACATGACCCAAAGGCCCAGTGTTGTGCCCAGCTGGCCTGGCCCGAGCCAGGCCAGGCCTTGGGTCTGGCCTGGCTGAGTCCTTTTTTCTTTTAATTTTTCTTTTATTTTTTTTAAAATCTTTTGTTAAAAATTTCGAAAAAATATGTAAATTCAAATTTTGAGTTGGTATATCTTCACATGTATTTTTGTTAGATTTGTGATTGGGTTTGGATATATAAAAATTCATGAATAGTCATGGTATAGACATGATTTTTAATAAACCATTTATATCAAATAAATTTTGAGAAAATAAATTACTTTCTTGGATTTGATCTCTCCTAGCATGTTCCTCAATTTCTGCACTTCGAGATTCCTTTTCATTCATGCTTCCCTTGAGAAGAAAAGAAAGAAGGAGGTGGGAAGAATTGGGTCATGATTTTTCTTTGGAGGTAAAAAGAGAAGTATTTTAGGCTTTTTATAGATTATTAGGGACTTTAAAAATCAGAATTTCAGTTGAGTTCAAACTGCTTGACTTAGTAGTTTAGGATAGAATTAATTAATGTTATGATTTTGAAATAGGGTTTGGGTTTGGGTAAGTTAGGATAGTTATGATTATTGTTAGGATTTAGATTATGATCAGTTAAGATTTATGAATAGATTTGATAAGATAGAAGTTTGGATTAGGATTAGGTTTTGGGTTATAAATTATTGGGTTGGTAGGTTTTGGGTTATAAATTATATTTGGGCTTTAGTTAAAAGAAATAAGTAATATGAAGAATAAAAAAATTAGGCTTTAGTTAAAAGAAATAAGTAATATGAAGAATAAAAAAATAGAGAGTGGACTTGCGGGCTTAGTTTTTAGGCTTAAAGAAAAATAGAAAAAGAAGAAGAAAATGAATGAAAATGAGGAACTGGGCTTGGCATAAAAAGGAAAAGAAAATAAAAAGAAAAGGAGAATGGACTGAGCTTATTGGGCTTGAAATGAAAATAATAATACTATCAATAATGATTAACAATATCATAATAATAATTAACAATAATAATAATTACAATAATAATAATAATAGTAATAATTGAAATCAAGAACAACTACCCATTAATAATAATTTAAAATAACAAAATATAAGCAATAAGAGTCTATAAGTCATAAATAATAATAATACTAATAATGATACTAAATTAAGTTAATTAATAATAATAATAAGATAATAGGCAGAATCAGGTAAATATTTAAAAATAATAATATGGTATTATTAAATAAAGGATATTACAGTAGTCTTCCAGTGATCAATCCCAGGATTAATCAAGTATCTGTTAAGTTTCTCAATGGTATATGCTATGTCTGGATGGGTACAAACTTGAGCATACATCAGACTTTCAACCGTCGATGCATATAGAATATCTTTCATTTGCTCTATCTGTAGGTCGTTCTTGAGATACTGGAGTAAACTCAACTTATCTCCCCTAGAGAAATTCTTCATGCCATATCTATCTGGCACCTTATCGATATAGACCTTTTATGATAAACCTAGTATTCCACATGTCCTGTCACGTTGAATCTGGATGTCTATCAGAAAAGAAACATTTTCAAGATCTTTCATCTCAAAATTCTTTGAGAGAAAACTCTTGGTCTTAAATAAAAGAATCATATCGTTACTTGTAGTAAAATGTCATCCACATGTAGCACAAGAAATATAAGTTTACTTTCTTTAAATTTATGGTAAATGCATTGATCATCTACAATCTCCTTAAAACCAAAATCGGACATTACATGATCAAATTTTAAATACCATTGACGGGATGCTTGCTTTAGACCATAAATGAATTTCTTTATTTGTAAACCAAATATTATGAAACTTTCACTTTAAAACTTTATGGTTGCACCATACAGATTTCTTTCTTAATGCTACCATTAAGAAAGGCAATTTTAACATCCATTTGGTATAACTCCAGGTCAAAGTGAGCCACCAGTGCCATAATAATCCTAAAAGAATTCTTCATGAAAACTGAGGAAAAAGTCTCCTTATAGTCAATGCCCTCTCTTTGAGTGAATCCCTTTGTGACAAGATGTGTCATATACCTTTCGACATTACTTTTTGAATCCCGCTTGGTTTTGAATACTCATTTATAACCAATCTGTTTTTTTCTTTTAGGCAACTCTACTAAATCCCAAACATCATTGTCTTTCATAGATTTTAACTCATCTTTCATGAGATTTGACCACTAAGTAGAGTGAATGTTGAGTTTGGACTCATTCAAGGATGTGGGGTCATCCTCTAGCCTTATGTCAAACTCATGCTCTTGGAGATAAACTATATAGTCATTTGCAATGACTGATCTCATTTCTCTAGTTGATCTCCTAAGCACTTGTGGTTAAGAATTTTCAGGTTCTACCTCATTAACAGGATCTACTTTAGGATGAACTGTATATGTACCTTGTAAGGATATGTTGAAGAAGAGGGATTGTACTCCTTATATAGAGGAGATAAACCCTAATAAGAGTCCATGAAGAAGTATATTAGATTCCCTTAATAGATCTCATCCCTTGGTATGATCCAGTGGCCCACATTGGGTGCTATACTGATCCAATCGAGTCTAGGAGTAGATTAGTCATTGGACTAAACTTAATTACTGACTGGACTTGGGCTTGGGCTTGCGCTTGCGCTTGGGCGTGGGCTTGGGATTGGTCCAACTCTCTTGCAGGCTGGCTGATCCAAGTCTAACATACTCCCACTCACACAACACAGCTCCATCTCAAGCTATGTGCCAACTTCACGTTCCTACAATCATACTGACTTCTGGATCGTGCGACCATCAAGACCATCTGCAAGTGATGAGCTACTAAACTACAAACTCTTTAGCTAGAGCGAGAATAACTCTTCTAACCTTTTATAAATCAAGTCCGGTCATGACTTACCCCACATGCACCAGCTCATATCTTCGGATCGAATATTCCCAATCCCTCATATGTAAAGGAGAATATCCTTCCATCGCAAAATAGTGGTAAGTTCCACACTTCGTTAAAATGAACTTCGGATGTAAACACTCTCCCAGAAGATATGTTTGATCTTCCTTTCATAATTTTGCCACTCCAGATAAAAGCAATTGCTTTCCTAATTACTTCCTACATAGTCGAATCAATCATGACTATTGGGAGAGTGTTAAAATAGCAACACTACCTGAGCGCACGTCAGTGGATATGACACCGTATGTACCTTAATCTATTCATGGGCCCACCATGCTTAGTTTTGCCACCTCCTACTTTGAAAGCGATCCCTCACTTGTAGTGAAGATGCAAGTCTGACTACACAATATGTATACAGATCTAGGTAATCTATTTGTTCGATGACATAGAGACTTGGATGCAATACCTAAGGGTAATCTCATCTTGACTTATTTCGAGGTGATGTTTTGAACGTGTTCATGATGCTACCATTTGGATTTTACCTTGTTTTTAAGAAGAGATGATCGTCCAAGAAGATCCAATCAAATTGAAGAAGACGATGGCTTGAAGCAGAAGAAGCAAATCTAGCGTAGCATAGTTAACTGTATAATAGACTGGATAGATACAGAGAAGGATTGATTATACAGGGGTCGACTTATAAGTAGTCTAAGTCGACTCGTGGAAGGACTAGTCGACTAGTCTGAAAGACAAGTGACTAATTAGGCATTCTAAAGCGAGCAATTTCCAAATATAAAGGCGGTGCGAGTTTCCTTTTCTGTTGGAGTTAGAATATGATTTAGATTCTATTTAATGAAGGTTCGTTTCTAAAGATTAAGGATCTAGAATTCTTCTAGATCAAGGAGATCAATCCTAATAGGATTAATAAAGATTCTTCTAGCATCCAACGACTAATATCATCTCAGAGTTAGAATATAATTTGCATTGTAATGTCTCATAAATAAAGGTTCTAACCCAATAGGTTATGTGTGGAGAACACCGAGGATATCTTGAAGAAGATTAGAGGAAACCAAAAAGAGAGAGGAAGGTGATAATGCATAGAAAGAAGGTATATTATAATCCTGTGATATTCAAGGAGAAGATAAATACTCTTGTGAGATCAAGGGGGAAAGATAGATCTCTTGTACCAAGTTTATTAATAAAACTCTCAAGTTCTCTCCCCGTGGATATAGGCCAAGTTTGATCCAAACCACGTTAAATTTCTCGTGTTATTGTTATTACCCTTTTGTCTTACTATTTCTATCTTGCTTTACAATAGTTTTCCTTTGCAAGTATTATCATATTGCCATGTTCAGTAATGTCGATCCTGAGAACAACAATTTTGTTAGCCCAAAGGCCCATCACTCTAGTTTTGATGATGATCAACTCATGTAGTTATAGTACTAATGATCTTATGTTTAATTAGTGACAGATTCATTATCAAGATCTTAGTAGGTGCATAGCTCAACAAAAGAATAAAATGTCAAGATTTGGAGCTAGCACAGTATGATCCAAGGAGCTTTGGATCAAGCTTGGACCAAGTCAAGAAGATGAGAAGCCTTCAAGTGAAGACTTCAAGAAGATGAAGACTTGTGTCTAGGTATAAGATTTTGTTTTTGTTTTAGTTAAAAATGTAAAGGATAGAATAGTGGTGGATTGCTCAAGTACATATACACACACACTCTTGATAGAATGTTTTCATAAAAGATTTTTAGTTTAGAAAAGATTTTCATTTTGAAAAAATACAAGTTTGATTTTTGGTGTTTCTCATATACTTATCTTTTAACCAAAACCAAGTTTAGAGCTTAATGTCAAAAACATAAATATTTCATCTTGATTGTGTAGTGGATCATATCCATACACTCTATGCTTTAATAAGTTCAAAATATCTTGTTTTTGTATTTGGTAAAGTTTTAGAAAATACAAGATTATCTCTAACAATTTTTCTCCCAAGTGCTGACCCAGAACTGGTTTACGGGTCGACCGGGCGGGTCGACTGGAACCAAGGGCAGGTCGACCGCAAGGGTCGACCGACGTGCACAGAGCCGTGCACGTCTGTCAGTTCAGTGGGCGGGTCGACCGGGCGGGTCGACCGGAACTGAGAGCAGTGCTCTCTGTTCTTTTGGGTCGACCGGGTGGGTCGACCGGAGGCTCCAACGGTCAGATTTTTGACCGTTGGGGGTCGACCGGTAGGCCTAACAGACCCCAACGGCTATATTTTTCTGGCCTATAAATTTGGGGTTTAGTCATTATTTTGAGCTAAGATTCTGGAGACTCTTAGAGCCAGTTTTTCCCATTCATTCCAGAGGTTTTTCTCCACAAAATTAGAGCCAATACTTCCAATTAAAAGGAGAGTTTATCAAGAGTGTAAAAGAGATTTTCTTGAGTTTTCACCAAAGATTCTTTCCTTATTTTCTCACACAAACACTTAAGCATCCATTGAGCTATTCATCTTATAGGAGTGTTGTAGTGAGAGTTTTTATTGGTGATCAAGTGTTTAGATCACCAAGAGTTCTTTCCTTGTAATTTGATGAGGCGGGCAAGTGTGCTCGCGGTGGTTTAGAGTTCTTGTGTGAACTCGTCGGTGGTTTGAGGTGCGGCCTCGGCGAGCTAGTGAGCTTGCGTGTGTACGGGACTAGGGAGTCCGAGGGCTTGTAGGTGTTGCGACACCGGGGAGAGATCCATTGGGATCTTGCATAGTGGAAATCCTTCGTGTGTCGAAGGTGGGGATGTAGAGCAAGGGTGCTCGAACCTCGAAACAAACCCTTTGTGTTTGCGATTGCCTTTTCTCTCTCTCTCTCTCTCTCTCTCTCTCTCTCTCTCTTTGTCTCTTGTTATATCTTGCATGCTATTACTTGTCTTATCTTTACATGCTTGATATACTTGTGTGCTTAATTGATATACTTGCGTGGGATTGTTGACTAACACTTGTATTCAACCAAGAGAGCCAACGAGGCACCTCAACCCATTCAAGGGGAATCTAGAGGAGTTTGTCCAGAGCCCTTCACGGGGAATTCGGCAACACTCTTGTGTTATACATAGTGTTTAGTGTAAAAGATTTAATTAGGTCATAATTAGTTTTAGCTTCCGCATCATTTGGCATTAAGTGACCATTAGATTAGCCATCACCTATTCACCCCCCCTCTAGGTGAACTTACAATTGGTATCAGAGCTTGGTACTCTGATTTGGGTCTAACAACCTAGAGTTAAAGATCCTCATTTTTAGGCTAATCACAAGATTTTTGTACACACACCATGGACTTTATGTCTCCACCCACTTTTGACATTCTTAACATCCAAATTTGGAAGGTTAAGATGTCATTGTACCTCAAGGCCCTAGGCATTCATGTTTATCTTGCTACAATTAAAGATTCATATGTTAATGATAGCAAGTATATTGAGGCTAATGCAAAAGCCCTAAATGCTTTGAAGAGTACCCTAAATGATGATTATTTATTTAGGGTTGCTAACATTGATTCGGCTTTTATAGTTTGGAACATCATCACCTCCCTTGGCGAAAAGGATCTATATTATGCCGGGAGCGATTTGGACGTTGGAAGCGACACCTCCAACGCGTGCTACATGGTCCAAGGGGATAACCCCTTGAGGTAACTACCGAATCTGAGGATGAGGATGTTAACATGTCATATGAAGAGCTTTCTACATTTTGTCAATTATTGCTTGAAAAATATGACATGATTAAAAAGGATAATAAAAATTTGAAAAAGAAATTTGATTGCATGCATATAGAACAAGATTCATTTAGAAACAAGATTGCATGCTTAGAAAAAGAAAATGATGTTTTGAAAAATGAGAATGCTTCCCTCATGTCTAAGTTAAATGATTTATGTGAAGGGAACACTATTTTGAAAGATAAAATCGATTTGGTGGAAAAACAAAAGGAAGTTATTTTTCAAGAAAATAATTCTTTAAAAAGAAAAATGTTTGAAAAAGAAAAAGGAAAGGTTTCTAAGAAAAAGAAAAATGATTCTATATCTCACATGTCTTTACATGTCACCATTGATGATAGTGAGATTAAATTTTTGAAAAATAAAATTGATAGTTTGAGCTCTACTTTGAGCTCGTGTGCATTTAATCACAAGAAATTGGAGTCCTTGTTTGCAAAGAAACAAACTCCTAATGTTCATGCACATTACTCTCATCATGCATTTGCTTATGTTGCACGCTACGATCACAATCACACTCATAAGCATATTAAGGTGTACATGTGTACACATTGTGGCCGCAAAGGCCATTTAGCAAAATTTTGTTATGATAAGATATATGCTTTAAATTTTGCTAAGAAAAATTGTTGGGTTCCATTAAATGCTAACCCCTGTGGACCCAAGAAAATATGAGTACCAAAATCCCCACCTTTTGCTTTTGATGTAGGTGAGGGCTCTCACAAGACGTGAGAGGATTGGTGCCTTGGTAGTGGATGCACTTGGACATGATGGACATACTTTTGGGATGCATCACTATCAAGGAAGTTTGGTGGGACAACCACCATATTTGGAGCTTTGGAGTTGGTAACAATCTCTAAACTCCTACTTTTTATGTACATTCTTTTAATTTCATATATCGTATAGCATGTTCATATTTTTGTGTGCTTCATGTGGTATTTACATGCTTAGATGTAGAATATGTCAAACTTGCATTTATACATATATGAATAGTGAACTATAATTGACTCATATATATTTGAACTTCATGCTCATTTGTATCCACTATATGTATATGTATAGACTAGTTTTGATGATTCTCTTTTATACATGTTTTTGCCTATTTTTTTTTGCTTTACTTCATGTATATGTATTTTTAATTCAAATCTAATAAATATACATGTATACCCGTGAGTCTCTTACTTTCATGCAAATACATTTAATAGACTCTTTTATACTTGGGATATGTATGCATATTGTTAGCTTTGGATATACCATACATATACCTTGAAGTTATTTGAAAGAAAAATGAATTTTTATGTTTTGATAAAAATAATTTTCATGTCTATTTTAAGCTTCATTGTCTACTTTCATGAAAATACCATTTACATAACCTTTAAACACTCATCTTTTATTTTTCAAGATAATTTTGAGCTTTATGGACTATGAGTGCTTGAATTTTTTATGTACTTAGTATAATTCATGAAAAACATAAGATTTGATATATTTGAAGGATCTTTAATTAGTTTTTCAAAAACAATTTATACTAGTTATTTATTCTTCAAATAGTTTTTGAGATTGACACATGATTCTATTTTTCTCAAAATTTGATGCTTCATGATTTGAATATTAGTTTATATGTTAGTTTTTGTCAACACTAGGATTTATACTTGTACATATCGTGGGTCACAAATAAATCTATTTATATTTGTGCTTGAATGCTTATTTGAACCCATAAAATGTGCTTGTATTGCTTGGTTTTGATGATGCATACATTTTTAAACTTGTATTCTCACTTTTTGAATTCGATTTATGATCATGTGTTTTCATTTCATGTATATGTGTATTTTGCCAAACTTTAAGATATACATGTATACCTCTTGAGTCATTTGCCTTTAATGCAAATCTATTTATATGGACTCAATTGTTTTTAAGAGATATGTATGTATACTTATTGTGTTGTCAAAACATACATATATCTTGAAATATAAATTTTGTTTTTAATAAAAAAATGTGTGATGATTTAAAGGAATATTGAGATTAATTGACATTTTTGCTTTATTCCTTACTTGAAGGATTCCTACTAGTTTTTAAAACATTTTCATATTAACTAGTGCAAATTCTTCATATGATAGAGTATATGATAAGCTTACCTTTCAATTGGTATCATTGGATATTTCAATTGGTATCAATATGATTCTTATATACTCATATTTTGATGGTATGTATGAATGCTTTCAAATTTAAATTATATCAATTTCTATTGGTATTATCTTTTCATACATGTGATCTTTTGTGCTTTAAGAGAGTGAATCAATTGTTCTTAAAACACAATGTATATGCTAAGCTTAATTCAACTTTCAATTGGTAATTCTTAAAGCTTATGCAATATGTTTTCAAAATTGATATCAAAATAAAAAATTTGTTGATTTGATATCTCAAAATGTGTATCTTGAGAAAAGTTCAAAAATTTGTTTTGATAAAGAAATATTCAAAATTGTTTATTGAGAAAAGTTCAAAATTTTGTTTTGATAAAGAAAAATTCAAAATGTTTTGATGTGTATTGCCTATATGCAAGGAGAGCTTAACATCTCTTATACATATAGATTCATGTTGAGTGTATCTTGTATTGAGGAGCTTGACAACTCTTCTTTATATGATATACGTGTGTAGGGGGAGCTTCACATCTCCTCTTATGCATTACATAATATGTGTTATGTGAGTTAGGGATTGTCATTCCTTCTTCATGTAATGCATATGTGTAGGGAAGCTAACTTAGCGTCTTCCTCTTCATGAATGTATTTCGCATATAACCTTTATTGATATGTTTGACCCCTTATTGATCTCTTTGTTTATCACAAAAAGGGGGAGAAAGATTTGATGATTTTATTTTACTTTGAACCCTTTGTTGATGATTGACAAAAAGGGGGAGATGTATTTGAGTTTATATGCATGTTTTCATTGCTTAAGGGGGAGAAGTATTTGTCTTTCCTTGTTAGTTATGCATATATGTTTTGTATTGCAACTAGGAGAAAAAGGATTTCATGTTTTATCTCCATACATTGCATACATAGTTATGTGCTTCATTGCTATATCTATTTGTTTATTTTCTATGCATGAGTTAAGGGGGAGCTTCCTTGAAGCTTTACTTTAATTCATGCATATATAACTTCATGAGTTTTGTCATCATCAAAAAGGGCGAGATTGTTGGCCCAAAGGCCCATCACTCTAGTTTTGATGATGATCAACTCATGTAGTACTAATGATCTTGTGTTTAATTAGTGACAGATTCATTATCAAGATCTTAGTAGGTGCATAGCTCAACAAAGGATAAAATATCAAGATTTGGAGCTAGCACGGTATGATCCAAGGAGCTTTTGGATCAAGCTTGGACCAAGTCAAGAAGATGAGAAGCCTTCAAGTGAAGACTTCAAGAAGATGAAGACTTGTGTCTAGGTCTAAGATTTTGTTTTTGTTTTAGTTAAAAATGTAAAGGATAGAATAGTGGTGGATTGCTCAAGTACATATACACACACTCTTGATAGAATTATTTTCATAAAAGATTTTTTAGTTTAGAAAAGATTTTCATTTTGGAAAAATACAAGTTTGGTTTTTGGTGTTTCTCATATACTTATCTTTTAACCAAAACCAAGTTTAGAGCTTAATGTCAAAAACATAAATATTTCATCTTGATTGTGTAGTGGATCATATCCATACACTCTATGCTTTAATAAGTTCAAAATATCTTATTTTTGTATTTGGTAAAGTTTTAGAAAATACAAGATTATCTCTAACAATTTTTCTCCCAAGTGCTGACCCAGAACTGGCTTACGGGTCGACCGGGCGGGTCGACCGGAACCAAGGGCAGGTCGACTGCAAGGGTCGACGGACGTGCACAGAGCCGTGCACGTCTGTCAGTTCAGTGGCCGGGTCGACCGGGCGGGTCGACCGGAACTGAGAGCAGTGCTCTCTGTTCTTTTGGGTCGACCGGGCGGGTCGACCGGAGGCTCCAACGGTCGGATTTTTGACCGTTGGGGGTCGACCGGCAGGGTCGACCGGCAGGCCTGACAGACCCCAACGGCTATATTTTTCTGGTCTATAAATTTGGGGGTTTGGTCATTGTTTTGAGCTAAGATTTTGGAGACTCTTAAAGCCAGTTTTAAACCCATTCATTCCAGAGGTTTTTCTCCACAAAATTAGAGCCAATACTTCCAATTAAAAGGAGAGTTTATCAAGAGTGTAAAAGAGATTTTCTTGAGTTTTCACCAAAGATTCTTTCCTTGTTTTCTCACACAAACACTTGAGTATCCATTGAGCTATTCATCTTATAGGAGTGTTGTAGTGAGAGTTTTTATTGGTGATCAAGTGTTTAGATCACCAAGAGTTCTTTCCTTGTAATTTGAGGAGGCGGGCAAGTGTGCTCGCGGTGGTTTAGAGTTCTTGTGTGAACTCGGTGGTTTGAGGTGCGACCTCGGCGAGCTAGTGAGCTTGCGTGTGTACGGGACTAGGGAGTCCGAGGGCTTGTAGGTGTTGCGGCACCGGGGAGAGATCCATTGGGATCTTGCATAGTGGAAATCCTTCGTGTGTCGAAGGCGGGGATGTAGAGCAAGGGTGCTCGAACCTCGAAACAAACCCTTTGTGTTTGCGATTGCCTTCTCTCTCTCTCTCTCTCTCTCTCTCTTTGTCTCTTGTTATATCTTGCATGCTATTACTTGTCTTATCTTTACATGCTTGATATACTTGTGTGCTTAATTGATATACTTGCGTGGGATTGTTGACTAACACTTGTATTCAACCAAGAGAGCCAACGCGGCACCTCAACCCATTCAAGGGGAATCTAGAGGAGTTTGTCCAGAGCCCTTCACGGGAAATTCAGCAACACTCTTGTGTTATACATAGTGTTTAGTGTAAAAGATTTAATTAGGTCATAATTAGTTTTAGCTTCCGCATCATTTGGCATTAAGTGACCATTAGATTAGCCATCACCTATTCACCCCCCCTAGGTGAACTTACAAATTTGGTACCAGAGCATATCAATTCTGCATGTAACAATTTGTATCAGAGCTAAAGGTTAACGATAAGGCGATATGTCAGATTGGAAGTTCTACAAATAAGTTCAAGGTCGAGAAGTTCAATGGCAATGAAAACTTTGATATATGGTAAAGAGGGTGAAGGCATTACTGGTGCAACAAAATCTTCACAAGACCTTGCAAGAAGAGTCAGCAAAACCTGCATGTATGTTAGATGAGAATTAGGAGGAGAAGGATCTGAATGCAGCAAGCATGATCCAATTTTGTCTCACAGACGAGGTCATTTACAATGTGATGGATGAAGAAATGACTACAGGTTTGTGGTCAAGATTAGAAATATTATATATGACAAAGAGCCTTGCTGTATCTCAAGAAACAACTGTATGAAATATGCATGACAAAAGGAATAGCAGTGTTAGAGAATTTAAACTTCTTCAACAAGGCCATCAATGAGGTTTTAACTATTGATGTCAATGTCGATAAGGAGGACAAGGCGTTGATGCTTCTTAGTTCACTTCCGGAGTCATATGACTCTCATCTTGGAGGAGGTCACGTTAACTCTCTGACTAATGAGATCAGAAAAAGACCAAATCAAGTTGAGTATGAAGGATCGGGTTTCGTGGCCATGGGAAGAAAGAAAAAAGGAGGAAAGAAAAGTCAGAATTCGTTGAAGGCATGCCACTTTTGTCACATGGAAGGTCATTAGAAGAATGACTACAAGCAACGACAAGAGTGCTTGAAGAAAAAATGGCAAGCTGTGGAGGTAGACATAGTAATGAGTGATCGGGTCGGAACGAGCACTCGAAAATGTGTGTTATATGAAATCAATGACAAGCTTGTATGTGCTAATGTTCTCTCGATACTTTTGTTATAGCATTGGCTCAACGGGTTGAATTCACAGGGACGGGAGGCGATAGAAGCATTAACAGTTTTTATTCACGTCAGTTGTTAACAAGTCTTCTTTGTTAAAGAATTAGAAAAAGAGAAAAAAAAAAGAAAATCCAGAAAGTGATAGGTGGAGAAGGCGATGAAACGACGATGTAAAAATAAAAGAGAAGTGGTTTGAAAAACAATATAGAAAAGAAGATGAAATAAAGGTGAACTAAGAAGTTGGTGAAAACATCGATAAGAAAATGATAAAAAGGTTTTGAAAATGATTCTTAAAACAAAGTAAAAAAGAAAGGAGAATACTATGAAAGAAGTCTCATGGTTTCTAACTACTAATTACTCCACTAACATGCTAACCTCTTAGTGATAGTTACCTCACATGGATCCTTGGCCATTACTAGTCCTTGGCTTCAAGAGACGATATAGAGCATGACAAATAAGATGGTTCTTCACATTCAAACTTGCATCAAGAGCAAGCTAATACAAACATTAGATCATCAAACCATTAGAAGCAAGCATAAAATAAGAGAATTAGCTTGGTTAGCAAGTTAGATGTTAGAACCCATCATCATGAGCCATCAATGGCTCTTGCAAGAGTAAGGCCTTATAGAGGCTACTAGATTCATGTGGATTATTAAGTGGTTAGATGGTTAGTAGTTAGTAGTTAGTCACCATGAGAAGAAAATCTAGTTAAGTATCATGTAGAAGATGGAGAAGATTACATTGGAGAAGAAAGGAGGCACATTTACATAGATTATCACCATCTATTACATCAATATCTCTCTATCTCTCTCTGAATCTCTCCGCCCTACTACAAGATCTAAAAATAAAATGAAAATACAAAATAAAAGAGGAAGAAAATCCTAATCTACAACTAGAAGAGAGAAACCTAGCCTAAAAACAAAATCTGCATACGTTTCGACCAAACCCTGCCATATTTATAGGCAAAAGGAGATTCCAGAAGATGAGACATGGCCACGCGTCGAAGATCGACGCGTGGCCCCACCAAATTGCCACGAAAACGTGGCTATTGCCGCGTTTCCACGGCAAGACCAGGGACCTAGGTCCCTGGTTTTGGTGCAAGGATGCCGATGCTTTGGGGACCTTCTAGATATTCTCCAATTCGGGTATTTTCATCCGTATATTCGTCTAACGTGCGCAAGGGTCTAGGTTCAATGTATCTTCTAGAAGATCCCTTGATAGATATTCTCCAATTCGGGTATTTTCATCCGTATATTCGTCTGACGTGCGCAATGGTCTAGGTTTAATGTATCTTCTAGAAGATCCGTTGCTTAGCCTCCAAGAAATGTGGATTTAATTACCCAAAAATGGGTTTAATTAAGCTTTTATTACCCATTTGGCCTCCTTGTCTTGATTATCTGCAAGAGAGACCAAAACACGGTTTAGACCGACATTTTATTCATAAATCGGTAGGAAAATGTGATATAATAATGCAAAATTGTAGATTAATCACACCCCCACACTTATCTTTTGCTCGTTCCGAGCAAAATAAGAAAAGAAAAACTATACTACAAATATTATTACACCACTTTCGCAGGTGATGCGATAGCACTGAGCGTGTGCAACAAGCCGTTAAACCTCTAGGTTACCCCTAGAGGAGGAGTTTTGTCTCCTGAGGGTTTTTAGCAGATTATACCCACAAAATCCATAAAGAAAGAAGACAAATGTTAGTATTTTGAAAACACATTTTGAAAGAGAGACAAGTTTATGAAATATTTTTGCAAAAATATAACTGATCTAAGGTCATAAGTACACCAAAATTTAGTCTTCCTTAAACTTAGTTTATATGCAAGATCATGTCTTCAATTAAGGTAAGAATTCAAAATTGGATTGAATAATTTATCCTTCATAGAACCTAGGTAATATGCACTTTGTGATAGTGAAAATTTCTGAGATTTCAACTCTAACCATCAAGCCATTTACTTTTATATATATATTTTTTCTTTTTCTTATTTTTTTTCCCCTTAGTTTTCTTAGGCTTTTTAGTTTACCCGGGTAGTGAGCCTTTAACCGATGACTCCCAGACCAGACGGTTTTAGGGCACCAGATGAGAAAACATCCCTCGAGTTTAAGGACTCGAGTAAACAAGGCCACAAAACTAAGGGGGATTATTTTTTTCTTTTAACCACCGTTAGGCGTGAATAATTATGCTTCTTGAGGCATAATTATCCAGCTTAATAAGTGATTTTTTTCTTCATATATAATATATATGTATATTTTATTATTTTTGCTTTATGACATTTTAGGTCTTTGTTTCCATTCCAAAATTGTGTAAGTGGAAGTGCATATTATCTAAGGCGAAAAATTCAAGATAAAATTATCTCTCCAATTTATCTTACTTAGCCTATAATCTTAAACAAGATCCATTATTTCGACTAGGTTTAAGATGTCATAAGTAAGGCTTCCTTAATTTCTAAGATCATCTTAATTTTCTTAAAAATAGATCAAAACTTTGTCTCTTATTTCAAAAAGTTTTTAAAAGAAAGGGAAAAATCCTATACAAAGGAAAATTCTAAGAATATCCTAAAAGAAGTGTAAAAGAAAGAAAATCTAAAAACTCTACGTTAGTAAACTCTCCCCACACTTATCTCATGCATTGTCCTCAATACATCGTGAATGTATGTATACATGAAATAAATAGAGAGTGAAGGAAAAGCACCTCAAGGTGGTGGTTATGGTGGTGGTCTGATTGGTCCACGAAATGCGACCCAATCCAATTTGCGTGGAGTCTGGAAGAACCCACCAGAGACCTCTATAATACAACCCACTAAAATGATGTATATATTTATGATTTTTATTAAAAAATTTACCCCATCTAATTTTTAAAATTTCAAAATAATTTCAGAGTCAAATTTATCAACACCTTTGTCCCAAAATGGAGTATGAAAAGATGGAATGATTGATTTAAGCTCAGAAAGTACGTGAACTAATATCGACTCAGGAATTTGACTTAAGTCAAGTAAAGGCTCTGGAGTCCAAATTGGTTCAGGAATTGGGTCCAAATCAAGAAATTGAAATCCTATTCCACATTTATTTCCCCACAACGGAATGTGACTTTCTAGGATTGGTGATTCAAGTTCAAGAATGACAGGTATGAGAATCAAAACTGACTCTAAAATGTTGCTCAAGTTGGGTAACAAAACAGGAGTCAATATTGATTCAGGAATTTGAACTGGATCACAAATTTGAGGATCAAAGTCATAATCCTTATTGAGTTCAATTTCATAAAAATGAGAACTTGCCAATATGTCAATGGGACATTCAAAAGTATGAAATTGGTCAAGTTCAATTTGTTGATCATAAAAGATTGGTGATTCAATTTTACGATGAATTGGCACAGGATTCAATGTTGACTCGGAAAAAAGCCTGAAATCAGGTAAAAACACCTCAGTTATTATGGAATCAGGTAGTGAAATTGAATTGCCAAGTTGAAGTTCAGGATCATATTCATGCTCAAGTTTAATCTCAGAAAAAGGATAACTTGCCAAACTGTCAATGGGATTTTCAAAAGTCAGAGTTTGGTTAAGGTCAAATGGGTGGACTGAAATTGAATCTTGGTTTTCAAAACAACATGATTCTTTGACTCTAACAGAATGGTTAGTAACATCAGGAATGGTCAAAGGATGAGAATGGAGAGTTTTGACCATCATATCTATGTGATGATTATGAGAGATTTGAGCTTGAGTCATGATTTCAAGTATCTTTTCATAGTCGATTGGTTCATTGTTTTGTTGTGATTGGGCTTGAAAAGATGAAAATTTGTTTTAAAAATTATGGTGAAATCGTGAGTCCATCAGATTTTGTGATTGTTGTTCGAACTCACGCGTACTCATTTCAAGATTGATGGTTTTCTATTTTGAACTGGTGTGACTGAGTATGAATTTTGGTTTTGAAAAAATTATGAGTCGAACTTGTTTTGTTGGGACTCAAGCAAGGCATCTATACTCTTTTCTAGCTCAGACTTTTCTTCAATGGGTTGGTCTAGAAAAGGAGTATACGAAGCAAAATCAAAGAATGGAGATTATGGAAATATTGAAAATTGTGAACAAGGTGGTGGAAAATTTGACTCGGAGGAGGTGAATCCCCATTGACTCTGTAATGAGTGAAAATTATTTTAAAAATTATGGTTATAAGATTGGGGGTATGAGTTGTATTGATTCGGATAAGTTCAACGCAGTGTATTTGGTTGGTTCATATTATAAAAAGCCGGGTTGGAATTATCTGAATCAAATGGAGTTGGTGTGAAATATGGATTCACATTAAGATTGAAAAAATTGTTATTGTTGAATTCCATTTCACAAACAAGCGCAAACAAAAAAAATGCAAACAACAAATAAAAAGAAAGAAAATCAAAACCAATCCTATACTAAGGTTAACCTAAACCTAGACGACTCCTAACTGGTCGATTATCCAGGGGAGGTTGTTACTTGAATCTGACCACAAACTAATCGGCCAGATAGGGGCAAAATACGGTGGGAGGTATCGTGCGTAAGCAACGGGCCTTAATTACGCCAAATCACAGTATTTTCGGGGCGTAACCTCTTAATCCCCAACCTTAGACACCGATTTCATAAGAGTAAGATTCAAAACAAGTTCCACCCTCAGTCAATCTCTTAATGAGTCCGAGATGTCCCTAGGGGCCAACGTCTATCAATTTTTATTAGGGCTTGGGTTGTGTGAGTTGGGAGGTGATTTTTGGTCTAAGGAAGGGTGTTGAAATCCCCACCTTATCTTGTATTAGGATATGCCCTTAAGTCCAATTCGAGCAAATGTGCAATATAAACAAGAATATAACAGAAAGCGATAAATCACCCACGTGTTTGTTCAATGCTATATGCAATGCCATATGTACACCTCAATCCAAATCATAACAATAGAACAAAATACAATATATTAGAATTGAATTGACATGTGCCTAAATGCAAATGTCTAAACCACTTTAAAAGCGTCCAAATACCGTATTTTAGTTTTTTAATTTTTGTAGTGTGTAGGTAATTAAAGCAGGAAAGTAATAGTACAAATCAACTAGCTATTACAAAGAACACAGCCCAGCACAACAGGATACACAATTAACACAAAATAGTCGCGTTTGTGAGGCAAAAGTCGCGTTTGCGCGGGCTTTTCTTTAGAAGTTAGGTCCCTACTTTCTAGAGCAGGGAGATACAAAGCTAGTGTTTGTTCTGCAATGTTAAGCTCCTGTAATCCTGCACACCAAAACAGAGAAGAAAATGTTAACAAAATCGTGAAATCAAAACCATTCCCGTCCCCGGCAACGGCGCAAAAAATTTGATCGGGTCAGAACGAGCACTCAAAAATGGGTGTTTTATGAAATCAATGAAAAACTTGTATGTGCTAATGTTCCCTCGATACTTCAGTTATAGCATTGGCTCAACGGGTCGAATCCACAGGGACGGGAGGCGATAGAAGCATTAAAAGTTTTTATTCACGTCGGTTGTTAACAAGTCTTCTTTGTTAAAGAATTATAAAAAGAAAAAGAAAAGAAAATCTAGGAAGTGATAGGTGGAGAAGGCGATGAAACGACAATGTAAAAATAAAAGAGAAGTGATTTAGAAAATAAAATAGAAAAGAAGATGAAACAAAGATGAACTAAGAAGTTGGTGAAAACATCGATAAGAAAATGATAAAAAGGTTTTGAAAATGATTCTTAAAACAAAGTAAAAAGAAAGGAGAATACTATGAAAGAAGTCTCATGGTTTCTAACTATTAATTACTCCACTAACATGCTAACCTCTTAGTGATAGTTGCCTCACATGGATCCTTGGCCATCACTAGTCCTTGGCTTCAAGAGACGATACAGAGCATGACAAATAAGATGGTTCTTCCCATTCAAACTTGCATCAAGAGAAAGCTAATACAAACATTAGATCGTAAAACCATTAGAAGCAAGCATGAAATAAGAGAGTTAGCTTGGTTAGCAAGTTAGATGTTAGAACCCATCATCATGAGCCATCAATGGCTCTTGCAAGAGCAAGGCCTTATAGAGGCTACTAGATTCATGTACATTATCAAGTAAGTGGTTAGATGGTTAGTAGTTAGTCACCATGAGAAGAAAATCTAGCTAAGCATCATGTAGAAGATGGAGAAGATTACATTGGAGAAGAAAGGAGACACCTTTACATAGATTGTCACCATCTATTACATCAATATCTCTCTATCTCTCTCTGAATCTCTCAGCCCTACTACAAGATCTAAAAACAAAATGAAAATACAAAATAAAAGAGAAAGAAAATCTTAGTCTACAACTAGAAGAGAGAAACCTAGCCTAAAAATAAAATCTGCATGCGTTTCGGCCAAACTCTGACATATTTATAGGCAAAAGGATATTCCAGAAGACGAGACGTGGCCACGCGTCAAAGATTGATGCGTGACCCCACCAAATTGCCACGGAAACGCAGCTATTTTCGCGTTTTCATGGCAATACCAGGGACCTAGGTCCCTGGTTTTTGTGCGGGGATGCGCGACGCTTCGGGGACCTTCTAGATATTCTCCGATTCGGGTATTTTCATCCGTATATTCGTTTGACGTGCCCAAGGGTCTAGGTTCAATGTATCTTCTAGAAGATCTCTTACTTGGCCTTCAGGAAA
Source organism: Agave tequilana (assembly GCA_038442645.1). NCBI lineage: Eukaryota > Viridiplantae > Streptophyta > Magnoliopsida > Asparagales > Asparagaceae > Agave > Agave tequilana. The sequence goes on along the minus strand of JAVJIF010007438.1, from coordinate 81,584 downwards.
TGCGAATTTAATTACCTGAAAATGGGTTTAATTAAGCTCTTATTACCCATTTGCCCTCCTTGTCTTGATTATCTGCAAGATAGACCAAAACACGGTTTAGACCAACATTTTATTCATAAATCGGTGAAAAAATATGATATAATATTGCAGAACTGTAGACTAATCAATGAGCGGTGATGACCCTAAAGTATTAATGGCTTCCTACATTGAAGATAACACTTCTCATGGTAAAAGCATGATATTTGATTCTAGTAGAACGATTAATGTATATTCCCATAAGGAGATATTCAACTATTGATTTCAAAGGAGGAAGGGACTGTTAAAATGGTGGATGACTCGGCTTGCGAGGTCATTAGCACTGAGACAGTCAATATCACATGCAGAAATAGGATGATGCATGCTCTGGAGGTGGTTTAGTATGTTTCAGAGGAACGATACAATCGAATATCCATTAGGGTACTTGACGAAGAAGAATGCCAGATCTAAGTGTAATAAGGCGTCATCATGGTTAGCTAAGAAGACAGAGTAATCCTAAAGGAGAGAAGTATGGAGGGATATTCTGTTGGCCCGAAGGCCCATCAATCTAGTTTTGATGATGTTTAACTCATATAGTTATAGTACTAATGATCTTATGATGTTTAAGTCTGCGGATTTAATCAAGATTTTAGTTTTGTATTAGCTTCATCAATAGACTCAAAGTCAAAGTTTGAAGCTAATTAATATTGATTCAAGAGTTTAAACATGATCACATTTAGCACTCAAAAAAGAGTCAAGCTCAAAGAAATCAAGTTTTGATCAAGACAAGATGAAGAAAAAGATCAAGAAAAAGAAAACTTGAAGTTTTGTAAAAGAGTTTCTAAGTGTTTAAAAATTTTGTGGAGTTTAGATTAGATTTGAACACTCAAGCTCACATACACACGCAAGAGTTTTAATATTGGCTTGATGGTTTTCATTGAAAATAAATTTGTGTTTTGATTTTCAAGAAGTTGAGTTTAACAATATCATTTGAAAATGATTCTATACTTCGTGTGTTAAACTCAAATCTTGTGTTTATATGATTTATATGAAGAAATAAATTATATAGTTTGGAATATATATTGGATTCTATCCACACAAATTAGAGCTCTAATTGTTCAAAGAAACATATTTAGATGAGTTAGAGTTTTGATTTTATCAAAAAGTTTGTTTTATGAAAAAAATTCTCGAAAAATAAGTTTATAGGTATATTGATTTATCCATACATACTAGTGCTTCAAAAGAGTTTCAATAACTTATTTTTGTATTTTATATAAATTTATTTTAACTTGTTTAAGCTTAAAGTTTAGTTTTTGAAAACAATTTTAAATATAGTTTATGTTTCAAAATTAATTTTGATATCTCAATAAGTAGTTCACATGTTGGAGCTATGTGTTAATTTTTTTATCACACATATTTATTTTCATATGTATTTAAAAAAACTTATTTTTGAGGAATTTATAAAGATTTATATGAATTTTTAAAAAGTTTATTTATAAAATGTTATAATACTTTATATTTAAATATACATTTAAAATCACAAAATTAATTATCTGAAATATATGTTGATTTTATTCATATACAATATTGATTAGTTTTGGGATTTTTATAGAATTTAATTTTTATTTTAAAAGTGTTTTTAAAATAGATTTTAAAATAATCATATATATATATATATATATATATATATATATATATATATAAATGTGTGTGTGTGTTTGCATGTAAATATAGTCTACGAGATAGACTTGTGTAGTTCTAGAAGAATTCGAACACGAATCATTCCCACTCAAATACCTATATCCAACATTCAAATACAAGATCCACTCTGTTGAAGTTGATCTATATTATTTAGTAACTTAAAATTAAAAATCAAGTGTTTTGATACTTTTTTCCCATCCATCAAGAGGCGCAAAATGGAATGCCGAAAATACTGAGTTGGTTATATCTATGTCTTTAGACATAAAATTTCTCGATCCGACTATTTGATCATGATCTAAATTAAAAAAACCCCCTATAAATCAATTTTTGTTAGGTTTCAAATGTTCTACACCGTTAAACTAACCAACTCAATATTTAGGTTGTTCATTTTTTCTTACTTTATGCATGGGAAAAAGTATTTAAAATACTTGATTTTTGATTTATAGATACTTGAAATAATATATTTCAACTTCAACAAAATGAATCTTGTGTTTGGATGATGCATGGTTATATTAGAATGGGAAGGATTCAAGCTCGAATCCTTTGAGGATGTAGAGGACCTGTATAGGCTGCGGGCCTATTCAGGCAGTGATCATGGTTTTATTCCATCATAGACTGGACCTGAACAACCGATGTGGGCGAGCCTCCATCTTTCAGGTAGCTCCCCGAGGGGTACCGTCAGTTGTAGAGGACCCATATAGGCTGCGGGCCTTCTCAGGCAGTCATCAGGGTGTTATCCCATCATAGACTGGACCAGAACAGCTGGCGTGAGTGAGTCTCCATCTTTCAGGTGGCTCCCCAGGGGTACCGTCAGCTGTAGAGGACCCATATAGGCTGTGGGCCTTCTCAGGCAGTCATTAGGGTGTTATCCCATCATAGACTGGACCAGAACAGCTGGCGTAAGTGAGCCTCCATCTTTCAGGTGGCTCCCCAGGGGTGCTGCCAGGGCGTAGAGGACCTATATAGGCTGCGGGCCTGCTCAGGCAGTCATCAGGGTGTTATCCCATCATAAACTGGACCAGAACAGCCGGGGTAGGCGAGCCTTCATCTTTCAGGTGGCTCCCCGAGGGTGTCGTCAGGGTGTAGAGGACCCATATAGGCTGCGAGCCTGCTCAGGCAGTCATTAGGGTGTTATCCCATCATAAATTGAACCAGAACAACTGATGTGAGCAAGCCTCCATCTTTCAGGTGGCTCTCCCGAGGGGTGCCGTCAAGGTGTAAATGACCCATATAGGATGGGATCATTAGGGTGTTATCCCATCATAGGCTGGACCAAAACAGCCAACGTGGGTGAGCCTCCATCTTTCAAGTGGCTCCCCGAGGGGTGCCGTCAAGATTTAGAGAACACGTATATGCTGTGAAACTGCTCAGACAAGTATCAGGGTGTTATCCCATCATAGGCTAGATCAGAACAGCCGGCGTGGGCGAGCCTCCATCTTTCAGGTGACTCCTTGTGGGGTGCTGTCAAGGTGTAGAGGACCCGTATAGGCTACGGGCATGCTCAGGCGGCCATCGGGGTATATCCCATTATAGGCTGGCTCTGAGAGATTAATGTGGACAAGCTTCCATCTTTCAAGAGACTTCCCGAGGGGTACCGTCAGGGTGAAGACTCATGTAGGCCTGCCTTAAAGAATATGCATTATGCTCGGGGTAGCTATCAGAGTTAGGTGAAAACGCAATTAAGATAGCAAAATATAATCCTTTCGTTGAATGTTACATGACTTACACATAATATCACTTTGAGTGAATAATGTTCCACTACTTATTGAGCTGGTTCTCGCCCTGATCGGCTAGGGTGTATGACTCGTTGCCTCCGCAAGTAATAATCCCAATTGGGTCTTAGCTTTTCGTGATCCTTTTGTCGCGTGCTCCGAATTGCACATTTTAGGACCATGTCTCTGACTTAAAATTCTCTAGGCTTCATCTTCTTGTGGTGAGCTGCCCGGATTTGCTGTTTTGGGCCTACTGATGCATTTCCTCCGAGTAATCCAATATCAGACGGAATAGGGCATCATTTTGATCTGGAACAACTCCTTCTACCCGGAGTGTTGGCATGCTGATATCGACCGGGATGATCGCCTCCGTCCTGTATGCCAACGAGAATGGTGTTTCTTCGATCGATATATGTTTGGTGGTCCTGTAGGCCCAGAGTACTCTGGAGAGTTTCTCCGCCCATTTGCCCTTAGCTTCGTTCAAGTTTTCACATAAATTGGCGAAAATGGTGTGGTTGCTGATTTCAGCCTGGCTATTGCCTTGAGGGTAAAAAGGTGAGGAGAATCAATGGACGATGTTGTATTTGGCACAGAAGCTGCTTCTGGCAAAAATGGTTCAGTTATCAGAGATGATAGTGTGGGGATCCCGAAGCGACATACTATATTCAGCCAAAGGAACTTGACAATCTGCTGCCCGCTGACCTCAAAGAGTGGCACTGCCTCGATTCATTTGGTGAAGTAGTCGATGTTTAGTAGTAGGAAACATAGCTGGGTTTATACTCAGGGGAGCGGTCAGACTACGTCAACCCCCATTGCATGAAGGGCCATGGGCTGCGTAAGATGTGAAGGTCTAAGCTTGGCTTGTTCGATGTTGGACCGAACATCTGGCATTACATAATTCTTGGTGTCGTCAAACATCATGGGGCAGTAGTACCCTTGGTTGATGACTTTGTGTGCGAGGGAGCATCCTCCCGCGTGTTCCCGCAGTCGCCATAGTGGATTTTCTGCATCACTTTTTGAGCCTCCTCCGAACAAAGGCATCTCAGATACGGGTTGGGGTGGAGGCTGGAGTAGGATTTTTTGTATAGTATATCCTTGAGAAGTATATACCAGGTAGCCAAGTGTTGGAGTTTCCTTGCCACGGCTCTGTCGTCAGGAAGTGTCCCGTCTTTCAAGTCGGCAATGATGGGGTTCCTCTATCCTGCTGAGGTGTCTAGGCGCAAGACCACTTCAGTTGGTTGCTGAACGCTCGAATTGGTAATGTGCTCGATGGAGATTTCGTGTCTGAACTGAAACCATGTGGCTGCCTCCAAGTTGGCAAGTGAGTCAACGTGGTTATTTTCGGACCTGGGGACCCACTTGAAGTCGCATCAGGGAATTTTGGACTTTAGCTTAAGAACGAGTTATAGATATTCCGCCATCTGAGAATCTCTTGTGGCATATTCGCAGCTGACTTAGTTGACTACCAGTGAGGAGTCATAGTGGACTTCGAGCCCGGTGACTCCGAGAGTGATAATCGCTCGGAATGTAGTTAAGACAGCCTTGTATTCGGCTTCGTTGTTGGATGTAGGAAAGCCTTGGGTAAAATACTGTTCGATGATGGATCCTTCCGGGGTGGTGAGGACAATTCTGATGTCTGCCCCTTACTGTTTGAAGCTCCATAAATATTCAGGATTCTTGGCGTGCTCTGTGGTTCCTAGGGTGAACTCTGCGATGAAGTCGACCAGAACTGGCCTTTGATCACTGTCCTTGGTTCGTATTTGAGTCCATCGGACCTGAGCTCTGAGTCCCACTTCGATATCATTCCCGTCGCTTTTGAATTTTCCATGATGCTTCTCTGGAAATGCTCGGTGAGGACTGTGATTGGGAAGGTTTGGAAGTAGTGTTTGAGCTTCCTCGAGATGATGAAGAGAGCCAACACCAGCTTTTCAAGCCTTTGGTATCTGGTCTGGGGGTCATTCATGGAATGACTGACGTAGTACACTGGCTTCTGGGCACCTTGGTCATCCCGAACCAAGGCTCTTCTTACACTATGAGATGATGAGATAGAGATATAGTGTCTCTCTCGAGGAAGGTTTCGACAATAAACGGTAAGACCAAATATCTCTTCAGGCCCTGGAAGGCCATCCCGCATTCCTTATTCCAGCAGAAGTCCGCTCCATTTTTCTTCAGGGCTTGTAAATATGGCTCGCATTTGTTTGTGGATCAGCTGATGAACCGATTGAAGGCTGCATGATGCCCGTTCAGCATCTAGACCTCCTTCATAAAGGTGGGCGACCTTATGTTTAGGATTAAAGATATCTGGTCAGGATTGCCCTCGATACTCTATTAGATGACCAGATAACCTAAGAACTTTTCGGAGGCTACTCCAAATGTACACTTCTCGGGGTTAAGCTTCACCTTGTATTGTCTAAGGAGATTGAAGGTTTTGTCTAGATGTTGGAGGTGATATGCGCGTTGTACATTTTTCACCAACATATCATCGACATACACTTTCATGGTGTTCCCGATCAGGTCCTTGTAGACCTTGTTTACCATCCGCTGGAAGGTAGCCTCAGCGTTCTTGAGTCCGAAGGGAATCACCATGTACCAGTGGATTCCTCAACCAGTGATGAAGGCTGTTTTGTCTTCATCTAATGGGTGCATCTTGATTTGATTATCACTGTAATAGGCGTCCATGAAGCTAACGAGCTTGTGTCCTGCCATAGCCTCTACTAGTTGATCGATCCTCAGGAGAAGATAACTATCCTATGGGCATACTTCGTTGAGGTTTGTAAAGTCGATGTAGACTCTCCACTTCTTATTCTTCTTCTAAACGAGGATGGGATTAGAGAGCCAATCGGGGTAAAACGCTTCTTGGATGACGCCCGCCTGGAGTAGGCGATCGACTTCGTCATTGATGGCGCGACTCCTTTCTTCATTCATTCTCCTAGGCTTCTGCTTTACTAGTTTAGCGTCTTTTTGATGGAAAGCTTACAATAGATGATCTCGAGTTCAATTCCCTGCATGTCGGTGGGAGACCAAGTGAATACGTCTCTATTTTTTCAATAGAAATTGTTTGAGCAGTATCTTCTCCCGTGGGTGTAGGGTTGAGCCAATTCAGAGGGCTCATTCGGGGTGATGTGGGTCTACCCCAAACAACTCTGGCACTTCCTCAGTCCTGCTGTTGGGTTTCCCCGCCTTAGTGGGTGAGTCAGAGTCTAGGCTTTCATCGAACTTTGATTGCTATTGATCGGCAATCCTCTTCTGCTTCTTATTTATAGGAGAGTCTTCATTAGGGCCTGCTCGGGATGCTTTTAGCATCCAACCCTCTCTCTTTTGGGCTATTGCAGTACTGTTCTGGCCATCGGCTAGTCATCCTTTATGTTGGCCATCCAGGATAGTGTGGGATACTTCAGTGACTGATGATGGGTGGATGAGATCGCTCTCATCATATGGATCCATAGCATCCTGAGAATGGCGTTGTAAGGGATTGAACATCTAGGATGTAGAACTCCATAACGACATTGAATGGATCGGCACGGACTGGGAGCTCAACCATGTCAGGGGAACGTACTTCGTTCCCACTGAATCTGTAGAGAAGTGATTGGGTCTGGGAGATGATTAATTTTAAGGCCAGCTTGGGAGTGTCCTCCATTCGATCTAGAGTATGGCCATAAAAGATGTTGATGCTACTCCCTCCGTCCACCAAGATCTTCGACACGTTGCAACATCCGTATGTTCCATCACAACCAAGGTGTCGTTTTGAGGGAAATGTTCAGAATATGAGTCTTCTTCTGAAAAAAGACTAGCCCACCAGGAGATGTAGGAGGGGTAGTCACTATTGATGGATGGTTGTCCCTCCAGACCTCATTGACTTAAAAGGTCCTCTCCTTGGTGGTGGTGCCTTCTATCAGGGAGTTTTCAAAGATGGCGTTCACTTCTCGGTATTAAATGAGGGTGCTGCCAGAGTGTTTGGCTACGATCTCGGGCTGCCTCTGCACTCTAACCTCCGAAGGCAGTCCGTAGTTAAGAATGAACCCCCAGAGGTGTCCTTTGTTGACCAGATCCTGAAGGTGACGTCGTAGGGTCCAGCAGTCCACTATGAGGTGGCCTCTATTGGTTGTCAATTGTGCTATTTCCTTAAATCATGCAAATTAATTAAACAAATAATTAAACTTCCTAGCATGCTGCTATAAAAAACTAAAACATAATATAAGTAAATTAAATCTGGCATAGGGAATGCAGTCGCGTAGCTGCTGCCCTAAAAGACCCGTCTCCTTGCCCATACATTGATTCGACTTTGTCCAGTAGCAGTAAAAGAATCCTCAGTAGTCATCAGCATTCGGCCTAAGACAGTAGGCAGAACCTCTTGCTCAAACAGAAAATTGTTGCCCAGAAACTGAAGTAAAACTGGATGAAATATAACAGTAAAAGAAAGAAGAAATGTAGCTTTAAATCTCAGTTTTCTTGTGTCAGAGAATGAAAGAGAGAAGCTTTATTATAGACATAGAGCTCTACATGTTACTAACAGACCCCGCACTAATCAAGTGCATGTTTAGGTTAGTTGCAATTAATAATGTTCAACAACTCCGCAAGTTCGCAGATAAGCTTTAATCGAGTCAAGAAACGTTACAAGTCAAAATATGAAGCACTTCGGGAGAGTGAGACGGAGCTCGTGAACACTCTGAGGTCACCTCGGGTTAAGTACTCGGGAATGATTCTGAGTGCTCAGCGCCCATTCTGAGTCTAAGTGCTCGGGAGTCTTCTCGAGTCTCTAGGTACTCGGAAATAATTCTAAGTCCAAACTCTTGGGTTACTCTGCCCAGAAGCTTCGAAAGACAAAAAATAATTTTCAAAATGTAGCAGGTCCAAGAACCCCTTGAACGAAGCTGCATTCGTGTCAACGGGTCATGGGTGCCCGGACCCGAACCAGACCCCGGACCCGAACCGACCCGACCCGTTCGGTTCAGCGCGTGTGCGCACGTGTGGGGAGGTGGCCCACAACCTAACACTCATAACAATAGACAATGGAAGAGTTGGTATATAAACCGCTCAACTTTTCTTTGTCTATCAAATGTGGGACTAAAAACCAAAGGCAAATAGAAGAAATCTCAAGTTTTCCCTCCAAAACCAATCATCCAACAATCCCCCTAAAACTTGAGTTTCAGGAAAGACAAAAGAAATTAATATGATATAAACAAATTATAAACTATAAAACAAAAGTAAAACTTGGGCAACATCAAACTGCAGTTTCAGGGTTAATAGCTTGCACCTTGAATCTATCCTAAATGAATTTCGTCGCCACCTGAGAGACGTAATGGATTACGCCTTGAATTAGGCATCTTTAACCAGATATTGATGAAAAACACACACAGTAAATCTCTATCTATTGAGTGAGCAGGTTGATCGTTAAAGGCCATGCTCACATTAACTGACTCATGAAATGTTTCTTGGAGTCAGCCCTGCCTCCCAACCGCGACCATCATGGTTCCTCTCATGTAGGTAAGTCCTCCAAGGTGTAAGATCACCTAGAGGGGGGGGTGAATAGGTGATGGCTAATCTAATGGTCACTTATGAACAAATAATGCGGAATTAAAACTAAGTTGACCAAATTAAACTCCTTTTAATTTAAACACTTATGTATAACACAAGAGTGTTGCCGAATTCCCCTTGCGAGGCTCTGGACAAGCTCCTCTAGATTCCCCTTGAATGGGTTGAGGTGCCGCGTTGGCTCTCTTGGTTGAATACTAGTGTTAACAACAATCCCAAGCAAGTATAGCAATTTAAGCACAAGGGCGTATCAAGCATATAAGAGATAAAGACTATAAAGTAATGCAAGATATAAGTGAGACAAAAAGAGTAAGAGAGCAAGAGTGAGCAATCGCAAACACAAAGGGTTTGTTTCGAGGTTCGAGCACACTTGCTCTACATCCCCGCCTTCGACACACGAAGGATTTCCACTATGCAAGATCCCCAACGGATCTCTCCTTGGTGCCGCAACACCTACAAGCTCTCGGACTCCCTTGTCCGTACACCACAAGCCCACCGGCTCAATGAGGGCGCACCTCAAACCACCGAGTTCACACAAGAACTCTACCACACGAGCACACTTGCCCGTCTCCTCAAAATACAATGGAAATCTCTTTGGTGATCTAACACTTGATCACCAATTACAAAAGCTCACTACAACACTTTCCTATAGGATAGATATGTCTATGGATGCTCAAGTGAAGTGTGAGAAATCAAGGAAAGAAAGCTATGGTGAAAAACACAAGAAATCACTTTTACACTCTCTTGATAAAATCCCTTTAAGATGGGAAGTATTTGCACTCAATTTGTGGAGAAAACTCTTCTAAAAGTATCAAAAAAACTGGCTCAAGAGTCTCTAAAATCTTCTACAAAAAACAGTTGACAAGACCCCCTTTTATAGGCTGACAGAAAATAGAGCCGTTGGGGTTCTGTCAGAGCTACCGGTCGACAGGCCCGGTCGACCGGCAACGGTCAAAAATCCGACCGTTGCAGACTCCGGTCGACCGGCCCGGTCGACCGCGCAACTGGAGAAGAGAGAAAACTCTCTGTCGGTCGACCGGCCCGGTCGACCGATAATTCCCCAGAGCAAAGCTCTCTTAAGCGGTCGACCGGCCCAGTCGACCGATCTCCAGTGCACACTGGCGTGCACGTTGTGCACGTCCGGTCGACCGACCCGGTCGACCGGCCTCTGTCAGTTCTGAAAAATCAGAACTGGCAGAACCAGAAAATTGGGATTAAGGATTGGTCTTTTTGGCTTAATAAAAATCCCATAAATACTTAGAAATTCTACAAAAATAGTTTTATGATATAGAAACATGCTTGCACAAAATCAAGGCATGTTATTGAAGATTTGACTATTTTTGTAACTTGAAAAAATTGGCTCATAATAAAAACTGTTTTTCTAAAACAACATGTTTTTCCAAATTTCCATCAAATACAAAAACAAGATACACTTTAAAAGCATAGTGTGTATGGATATGATCCACTACACAATCAAGATGAAATATCTAGTTTTTGACAATAGGCTCTAAGCATGGTTTTGGATATAAGATATGTAAACTATGAAATACCAAAAACCAAATTGTATTTTATCACAAATAAAAATCTTTTCTTAACTAGGAAAATCTTTTATGAAAATCATTCTATCAAGAGTGTGTGTGTGATATAGACTTGAGCAATCCACCAACTATTCTATCCTTTACATTTTTATCTAAAACAAATAAAATCTTATACCTAGACACAAGTCTTCATCCTCTTGAAGTCTTCACTTGAAGGCTTCTCATCTTCTTGACTTGGTCCAAATGCAATCCACCGAGCTCATCTCTAGATGTGTTCTTGATGCATAGGCTCGTGAATCAACCGGTGCTAGCTTCCAACTTGTCTTTAAATCCTTTGTTGAAGCTCCACACCTACTAAGATCTTGATAAGGAATCTGTCACTAATTAAACACAAGATCATTAGTAATCATAACTTCATGAGTTGATCATCATCAAAACTAGGGTGATAGGCCTTTGGGCCAACAATCTCCCCCTTTTTGATGATGACAAAACTCATGACGTTATATATGCATGGATTAAAGTAAAGCTTCAAAGAAGCTCCCCTTAACTCATGCATACAAAATAAATAATAAATATGATCATGAAGCACATGAATATGCAACAAGCATAAATCAAAATCTTTTTACTCCTATTTGCATAAATCAAAACATATATGCATAACTAATAAGGAAGACAAATACTTCTCCCCCTTAAGCAAAGAAAACATGCATATATACTCAAATACTTCTCCCCCTTTTTGTCACTCATCAACAAAGGGTTCAAAGTAAAATCAAATCAACAAATTTTCTCCCCCTTCATGTCAAAAATAAAGAAGTCAAGGAGGGGCAATACAAATCAAAAATTTTGAATTTTTCTCATCAAAACAAAATCATTAATTCTATTTTATCAAAACAAATTTTGAATTTTCTCTTTGATATCAAATAAAAAATATTGATACCATTTTAAAATCTAATGCATAAGCTTGAAAAATAAGATTTGAATTAAGCTTAGCATTAACAACACATGAAGAATTCGAACTAGTTAAATGAGAGTGTTTAACAACTAGTACGAAATCCTTCTATCAAGGAATAAATCTAAGGATTTTCATGAAATAGCAATGAAACACAAAACACTCAAACACTCTAATCTATAAAGTCCAAATAGTTTCAAAAGAAGTGAGTGTACTAATGTTATGTGAAACATGGCATCATGAAAATGGCAATAAGGTACAATATTCCTTAGAAAATCATAAACATCAAAATTATCTCTCATTTTTTTTTATTAAATCATTGAAAACAAAATCTATATGTCAAGATATATGTATGTTTTGACAATACATGAAATATACATACATATCTCTTAAACTCAAGTGAGTCTATATGAATGGATTTGCATTGAAGGCAAAAGACTCAAGAGTTATACATGTATATTTTAAGGTTTGGCAAAATACTCATATACATGAAATAAAAGGCACATGATCATAAATCAAATCCAAAAGGTGAACATAGGTTTAAATATGTATGAATCATCAAAACTAAGCAATACAAGTACATTTCAAGGGTTCAAATAAGCATTTAAGCACACTTACTAATAGATCTTTTGAGGCCCATGATATGTTCAAGTATAAATCCTAGTGTTGACAAAAACTAACATATAAACTAATATTCAAATCATGAAGCATTAAATTTTAAGAAAAATTGAATCATGTGATAATCTCAAAAACTATTTGAAGAATACATAACTAGTATAAATCGTTTTTTGAAAACTAGTTAAAGATCCTTCAAATATGTCAAATCATATGTTTTCATGAATGAGACTAAGTACATAAAAATCCAAGCACTCATAGTCCATAAAGCTCATAAATATATTTTTGAATAAAAGATGAGTGTTCAAAGGTTATGTAAATAGTATTTTCATGAAAGTTGTCATTGAAGCTCAAATCACATAGAAATCATTGTTATCAAAACAAAATCATTTTTATTAAAAACTACAATCTTCATGGTATATGTATGAATTATACAAATCAAACAATACACATACATATCCCAAAATTATAAAAGAGTCTATCAAATATTTGCATGAAAGCTAGAGACTCACGGGTATACATGTATATTATTAGATTTGAATTAAACACACATATACATGAAGTAAGATCAAAGATAGGCATAACAAGTATAAATGATCGAATCATCAAAACTAGCCTATACACATGCATATAGTGGATACAAATGAGCATGAAGTTCAAATATATATGAGTCAATTGTAGTTCACTATTCATATATGTATAAATGCAAGTTTTGACACATTCTACATTTAAGCATGTAAATGCCACATGAAGCACCCAAAAAAAATATGAACATGCTACATGAAATTAAAAGCATGTGCATAAATGAAATAGGAGTTTAGAAATCGTTACCAACTCTAAAGCTCCTAGCATGGTGGTTGACCCACCAAAATTTCTTGATAGCAATGCATCCAAAAGTTTGTCCATCATGTCCATTGCATCCGCTATCAAGGCACCAAATCTCTCACGTTTTGAGAGATCCCTCACCTACATCAAAAACAAAGGGTGGGGGTTTTGGTACCCATACTTTCTTGGGTCCTATGGGGTTAGTCTTGTAAGGAACCCAAGCATTTTTATTTTTATCAAAAATAAGAACATTTAACCTTTCATAACAAAATTTTCTTAGATGGCCTTTGCGGCCACAATGTGTACATATGTACACCTTAGCATACTTATGAGTGGGAGTGTGTGCATGATGTGCATCATAAGCATGTGCATGATGTGAATGTGCATGAGCATGGGGAACTTGTTTCTTTTGAAACAAAGATTCCAACCTAGAATGATTGAATGCACATGTGCTCAAATTAGAGCTCAAATTTTCTATCTTATTTTTCAAATTCTTAATCTCATTAGTTGTGGCATGTAAAGCATGGTGAGATAAAGAATCATTTTTCTTTTTCTTTTGAAAAACATTATCCTTTTCTTTTTCAACAAATTTTCTTTTTAAAGATTTATTTTCTTGAAAAACGATTTCCTTTTGTTTTTCCACCAAATCAATCTTATCCTTCAAAATAGTGTTCCCTTCACATAAATCATTTAATTTTGAAAATAAGGAAACATTCTCATTTTTCAAAACTTTATTTTCTTTTTCTAAACATGCAAGTTTATTTCTAAAAGAATCATTTTCTACATGCATGCAATCAAATTTCTTTTTCCAACTTTCATTATCCTTTTCTAAGCATGCAATGTTATTTCTATATGAGTCATGTTCCTTATGCATGCAAGCAATTTCCTTTTTCAAATTTTTATTATTCTTTTTAATCATGTCATATTTTTCAAGCACAAGATGACAAAAGGTAGCAAGCTCATCATATGACATGTCTACATCCTCATCATCGGATTCGGTGTTTACCTCAAGGGGGTTATCCCCTTGGACCATATAGCATACGTTGGAGATGTTGCTTCCAACGTCCGAATCGCTCCCCGCATAGTATAGGTCCTTTTCGCCAAGGGAGGTGATGATGTTCCAAGCTACAAAAGCCGATTCAACATTAGAAACCCTAGATAAATAATCATCATTTAGGGTTGACTTAATAGCATGAAGGGCTTTTGCATTAGCCTCAATGTTCTTACCATTTAAGCAATATTCTTTATTAGTTGTGGCAAGATATACACTAAGGCCAAGTCCTTTGAGGAACAAAGACATCTTAACCTTCCAATTTGGATGTTAAGAATGTCAAAGGTGGGTGGTGACATGAAGTCCATAGTGTGTGTACAAATCTTGTGATTAGCCTAAAAGAGGATCTTTAACTCTTAGGTTGTTAGACCCAATATCAAGAGCACTTGGCTCTGATACCAATTGTAAGATCACCTAGAGGGGGGGGTGAATAGGTGATGGCTAATCTAATGGTCACTTATGAACAAATAATGCTGAATTAAAACTAAGTTGACCAAATAAACTCCTTTTAATTAAACACTTATGTATAACACAAGAGTGTTGCCGAATTCCCCTTGCGAGGCTCTGGACAAGCTCCTCTAGATTCCCCTTGAATGGGTTGAGGTGCCGCGTTGGCTCTCTTGGTTGAATACTAGTGTTAACAACAATCCCAAGCAAGTATAGCAATTTAAGCACAAGGGCGTATCAAGCATATAAGAGATAAAGACTATAAAGTAATGCAAGATATAAGTGAGACAAAAAGAGTAAGAGAGCAAGAGTGAGCAATCGCAAACACAAAGGGTTTGTTTCGAGGTTCGAGCACACTTGCTCTACATCCCCGCCTTCGACACACGAAGGATTTCCACTATGCAAGATCCCCAACGGATCTCTCCTTGGTGCCGCAACACCTACAAGCTCTCGGACTCCCTTGTCCGTACACCACAAGCCCACCGGCTCAATGAGGGCGCACCTCAAACCACCGAGTTCACACAAGAACTCTACCACACGAGCACACTTGCCCGTCTCCTCAAAATACAATGGAAATCTCTTTGGTGATCTAACACTTGATCACCATTACAAAAGCTCACTACAACACTTTCCTATAGGATAGATATGTCTATGGATGCTCAAGTGAAGTGTGAGAAATCAAGGAAAGAAAGCTATGGTGAAAACACAAGAAATCACTTTTACACTCTCTTGATAAAATCCCTTTAAGATGGGAAGTATTTGCACTCAATTTTGTGGAGAAAACTCTTCTAAAAGTATCAGAAAAACTGGCTCAAGAGTCTCTAAAATCTTCTACCAAAAACAGTTGACAAGACCCCCTTTTATAGGCTGACAGAAAATAGAGCCGTTGGGGTTCTGTCAGAGCTACCGGTCGACCGGCCCGGTCGACCGGCAACGGTCAAAATCCGACCGTTGCAGACTCCGGTCGACCGGCCCGGTCGACCGCGCAACTGGAGAAGAGAGAAAACTCTCTGTCGGTCGACCGGCCCGGTCGACCGATAATTCCCGAGAGCAAAGCTCTCTTAAGCGGTCGACCGGCCCAGTCGACCGATCTCCAGTGCACACTGGCGTGCACGTTGTGCACGTCCGGTCGACCGACCCGGTCGACCGGCCTCTGTCAGTTCTGAAAAATCAGAACTGGCAGAACCAGAAAATTGGGATTAAGGATTGGTCTTTTTGGCTTAATAAAAATCCCATAAATACTTAGAAATTCTACAAAAATAGTTTTATGATATAGAAACATGCTTGCACAAAATCAAGGCATGTTATTGAAGATTTGACTATTTTTGTAACTTGAAAAATTGGCTCATAATAAAAACTGTTTTTCTAAAACAACATGTTTTTCCAAATTTCCATCAAATACAAAAACAAGATACACTTTAAAAGCATAGTGTGTATGGATATGATCCACTACACAATCAAGATGAAATATCTAGTTTTTGACAATAGGCTCTAAGCATGGTTTTGGATATAAGATATGTAAACTATGAAATACCAAAAACCAAATTGTATTTTATCACAAATAAAAATCTTTTCTTAACTAGGAAAATCTTTTATGAAAATCATTCTATCAAGAGTGTGTGTGTGATATAGACTTGAGCAATCCACCAACTATTCTATCCTTTACATTTTTATCTAAAACAAATAAAAATCTTATACCTAGACACAAGTCTTCATCCTCTTGAAGTCTTCACTTGAAGGCTTCTCATCTTCTTGACTTGGTCCAAATGCAATCCACCGAGCTCATCTCTAGATGTGTTCTTGATGCATAGGCTCGTGAATCAACCGGTGCTAGCTTCCAACTTGTCTTTAAATCCTTTGTTGAAGCTCCACACCTACTAAGATCTTGATAAGGAATCTGTCACTAATTAAACACAAGATCATTAGTAATCATAACTTCATGAGTTGATCATCATCAAAACTAGGGTGATAGGCCTTTGGGCCAACACAAGGTTACTACAGCTGGAGCTTATACCCTCCACACTTCATGCGCTGGACATGTTAAGAGTTTAATTTAGCCTTACCAAGTTGTATTATAAGAGCATCGTCACCATAGAGAAGGAACAGTAGCTACAGTAGTACATATAGGATATAAATATATTCTGGTCGATGCTCCACACGAGTATCACCAGTCAGCTTATTGCTATCACATTGAACCTCTTTCACGAAACCAGCTCCTGATCAAGTAGGTTAGGTTCCCGCTGTCGGTGAACTCGACTATAGGTTTAACCCCATCTCCCTTGATGATTCTAGGACCACACTCCTAAGAAGACTCTTAGTCAATGGGTCAGTAAGATTCTTCTCAAACTTTACAAAGTTTAAAATCACAACTTTTCCTAATAGGTGCTATATAGACTTTAGTTTGATTTGAATATGTCTGTTCATCTTCTTATTAGCATTCTCTTGCTTTAGAATCTCAATGGTGGATCTCGAATCAGTATGAACTGAGATTAAAAGTATGGGTCTAGGCATGATAAAGAATTCATACAGAAGTTCTTTTAACCATTCAACTTTCAAGCAAATAGTATCAAAAGCAACGAGCTCAGACTCCATAGTGCTCCTAACAATCACTGTTTGTTTATAGAATTTTTAGGACACATCAACACCACCAAACATAAATACAAATCCGGTAGTAGACTTAACATTGTAAGACTCAGTGACACAGTTGTCATCACTATACCCTTCTATAATATTAGGATATCCAGTGTAAGTCAAACAATAGCCAATTGTGCCTCTAAGATATTTGAATATTCTCTCTAATACAGTCTAGTTTTCTCTAGTAGGGTTACTGGTGTATCTAATTAGTCTACTTGCTGCATAAGAGATCTCAGGCCTAGTCCTGTTGAAAATGTATAGAAGTGAACCTATTAATTGAGAGTATTCTAGTTGAGACACAGGCTCACCCATATTCTTCTTCAAAGCAATGAAGATTCATGGGGTATAGAAATAAGTTTAGAGTTATAAAAGTCAAACTTATGAAGCATTATTTCAATACTATGAAATAGACTAATTGAAAATTCATTTGGAGTTCTGAATTTTTTTATTCCCAATACCATATCTACAGGACCTAGATCCTTCATGTAAAAATTTAGGGAGATATAATCCTTTACCCTCTGGATTGTATCAAAAGAAGTTACAAGAATATGAATATTGTTTACATATAGACAAAGAATGATATAGTCATTATCAAAGTTTTTAGAATAAATGCATTTATTATGTTCATGGACACTGAATCCAAATTGTGGAATAACTTTGTTAAACTTTTGGTGCCATTAGGTGCTTGTTTAAGTCCATACAATGACTTCATAAGTTTGCATACTTTATTTTCTTGTCCCTTGGCTACGAATCATTGTGGCTGGACAATATAGATCTCTTCTTCGAGATCACCATTCAGGAAAGCAGTTTTAACATTCATTTGAAATCTTAGCCAGGCAATCCCAGATTTTGAAGAATTGGATGTAAGGAGCTCTCCCTTTCCAACGTTCATAGGGAGTAACGTCGGAGTCTCTTTGAGGAACCCTATTGAGGATGAAACAAGCTGAAAGGAGAGCTTCTCCCAAAGGTTCCTGGTGCACCTAAGCTGAGAAACGTGCAATTTATCATATCCATCAGTGTCTACTCTTTTATTCAGCTACACTGTTGGAATGAGGTGTGTAGGAAGCGGTTACCTTATGAATAATGTCGTACTCTTGACAGAATCCTGTCATATCATTTGAGGTATACTCCCCCACGATCAGATCTTAGAATCTTGATCTTCCTCTCAAGTTGATTCTCAGCTTCAACTTTATACACCTTGAACCAATTAAGAACTTCATCCTTGGATTTGAGAAGATAGGTATAACAGAATTTGGAGTAGTCATCAATAAATGTCACAACATATCTTCTATCACTATGGATGAGAACTCTATTTGAGTCACACACATCACTATGAATTAGTTTGATGGGTTCAGAATTCCTTGTGATAGTATGAAAAGGTGCTTGGACATGTTTGCCTTAAACACATAAACACATATTTCACATTTAGATGTTCAGTTAAAAGAGGATTTAGGAATGAAATTCAAGTTAATCATTTTCTTGATGAAATTGAAGTTGATCATTAATAAGTTTATTATCAGACATCATGAATTTATTGAAGGAAGAGGAGGTGAATCTTCGATTCTAGTATCATCAAGGTCATATTCTTCCTCAAGTGCTATCCACAGTTCTTTGGCACTCTTATATTCATAATATATGTCATATAGACTATCAGAGAGTGCACTAAGAATTCTATAAAGACAACGGTAGTCTATCTCCTCAGGTTTTAAATAAATGTATGAGGAAGGAGTTTAAAGAGGAGTATCAGTAGATGGTGATTCGACAAGTGATGGTTTAGGAGAAGGTGTAGGAATTGAATCATCTATGGCTGAAATAAGACCTAAAGTGGTCAACTAATACTTCATCTGATTTGCCCACCTCTTAAAATAAGTGTCAGTAAATTTCTCAGGTTTAGCACTCTTAGAGTGGTTAGGGTTTGCCATAGGAACATAATGGAGCTATTGAATTCCATTTCCAAGTTACTGAGGATGTCATAATTTAGTTAGAAGGTAGTATTAAACAAAAATAATGCGACAAGTGATCTAATAAGATAAAATAATTACAGCTAGAAATAGAGAGTAATAAACAGTTCAGGATTAAATAAATATTTTAAATTAATTTCTAAAATGATCTAGCATGAAATTTATCAGATATGATACAGAACTTAGACAATGCAAGTAATGACAAGTATTAAAGTAGTTTACAGCATGCAAATGGTGACAATATATATGCAATATAGATAAGTATCAGAACAATTTATAGCATATAATATTGTAACAGATTAATCTAACCTTGATCTAAACAAATAGCAAGAAGCAGTTAATCACATGAAAGCAAGAAATAACAATTATAAACCTTTTAATCATTTAGATTGTTGGTTGTAAACTGTGCTATTTTCTTAAATCATGAAAATCAATGAAACAAATTAATTAAACTTTCTAGCATGCTACTACAAAAAATAAAAACAGAATATAAGCAAATTGAATCTGGTCTGGGGATTGCAGTCGCGTAGTCACTGCACTAAAGGATCAAAAGTCGGTCTCCTTACTCAGACGTTGATTCGGCTTTGTCCAATAGCGTTTAAAGAATCTCTCAGAATCACCAACACTCGGCCTAGGATAGTAGACAAAATCTCTTACTCAGAAAAAGAATTATTGCCCAGAAACTAAAGTAAAAGTGGAAGAAAAATGACAATGGGAGAAAGAAGAAATGTAGGTGTAAATCTCAGTGTCCTTGTGTTAGAGAATGAATAGAGAGAAGCTCCATTATAAACACAGAGCTCTACCTATTACTAACAGCCCTCACATAAATCAAGCGCACGTTCAGGTTAGTTGCGATTAATGTGCAACAACTCCGCACGTTCGCAGATCCACTTTTACCGGGTCAAGAAACTTTGCAGGTCAAAACATGAAGCACTTCGTGAGAGTGAGTCGGAGGTCGGGAACACTTTGAGGTCACCTCAGGTCAAGTACTCGGGAATGATTCCGAGTGCTCAAGGCCTATTCTGAGTCCAAGTGCTCAGGAGTCTTCCCAAGCCTCCAGGTATTCGGGAATAATTTCGAGTCCAAACTTACGGGTTACTCTGCCCAAAAGCTTCGAAAGACAAAAATAATTTTCAAAATGTAGAGAGTCCAAGAACCCCTTGAATGAAGCTGCATTCTTGTCAACAAGTCGTGGTCGCACGCCACCCGAACCGGCCTGGTCCGGTTCGGTTCATTACAATAGACAATGGAAGATTTGGTATATAAACCACTCAACTTTTCTTTGTCTATCCAATGTGGGACTAAAAATCAAAGATAAATAGAGGGAAACTCAAGTTTTTCCTCTAAAACCAAATACACATCCAACAACTTCTCCCTTCGTAGAAGGCACAGTATTTACTAGATTCGGGCCCTTTTGTGTTAAGTGGGAGGGGTCTGGCCGGACGCCTAACCCAAGGCTGGTTTTTGATGGCTTTGAAGATCTGATCGATCAGTACCCGGAATAGAATGAGGTCAGGCTCTGCTTCGCTCCCCTTGCTGGATTCAGCAGTGCACCTTGATGGCTTACGAGCAGAGGAGTTGTAGCTCAGATTCTTCCACGGAGGAAATTGTGGCTCCAACTTCTCTACCTCGGGCCCTTGTCTCGGGGGGTGATTGGATGTGGACTGAGTTGCCTCTTCTATTTGGATGTATTTCTGAACCCGGACGAGGATATCCCTCATCTTGGTGACGTCATTTTTCACCAGATGCTTGTAGAAGGGTTTGATGATTTGTAGTCCACTGATGAAGGCCGCATCAGATACATCATCATTACAGTTGTATACTAGGGCCATCTCACTCTAAAAGGAGGTAATGTAGTTCTTCAGACTCTACCCAACTTTCATCTTGACTATGAGGAGGTGGTTGGTGTTCCTCTGGAACTCCCTTTGAGAAGTAAACTGGTTGTAGAACACGTTGGTTACTTCATGAAATTTTTAGAGTGAATTCGTAGGGAGCAAGTAAAACAGTGGCAGGCGATCCCCTTGAGGCTGGATGGAAACGCTTGACAGAGAAGGAGGTTGTCATGAGCGTAGACCACCATCTTGTTCTGGTACTGGCGGAGATGGAGGTCGGAAGTTCCCAAGTAGTGGTCGAATGTTCGCATCACAAACTTCCTCGGAATGTAGAGCATGGTGATTTCCCTCGACAATGGTGAGTTAGTGGGTCTCAACCCGTTGTACTTAATCCCTTTTAGAAGCTGTTGACTCGCTTGATTGAGCCGCTCCTAAACCAGATTCGGGATATCCTCTATGCACGGGAACATTGTCATTCGGAACACTTAGAGTTCTCTGAGTCCTCATTATTTTGTGGGTCTCCGATCGAACGCGCCTCGAGCTTCTAGTAGAGTAAGAGAATTCGCATGTACATGTTGGCACCCGGGGGGCGCGCGTTTCTTCTCGCAGTGGGAGAAGATCATGATCGCCATTGTGTCCCACTTTGTTTGAGCAGTCATGTCAGGATACAGGCTGTCGCTTCTTTTTCACGGGCGACGACTTCGCAGAGCCGGATCATCTCCATCTGCTGATTCTCCATCTGCTTTCGCATGGAGGAAAGTACCTGGAGGAGTTTGTCGCCATTGAGCGGAGGCTCGGGCTCGACGGTCTGCATCCCGAGTGGTAATGCAGTTTTAGGATGAGAGTCCTCAATGTCAGAGATGTGGACGTTTGATAGAATGGGCCGACGGTCCGCTAGCTCAACCACTTCTATTATTTTCCCCTTTCCTTTTGAGCGGCGAGGTTGACTGTAGTCTGGTTGATGCTCTTCCTTAACGGAGCCATATCGATCATGTTAGGCAGTTTAGAGGAAAGAGTATAGTATTAGATGGCGAGAGATCGTGAGTAAGGATCCAAAATAGCTCTCAATGAAAGCACCAAATGCAGTGGGCAATTCCTAAGGAATCAGTCCATGCACCAAAATAGGGAAGTAGATATAAACAAATTACAGAAAAGTCAATTACAAATATAGTGAATTACATGAAAAATCGAAAAGAAAAAAGCTACGGGGGAGGGGGGGAGAGAGAGAGAGACAGAGAGAAGTTCCACTATGTTAATAGCGATTACAATAGGGTTCTCTGGATTCAGGTGAACGTGACACCTTTCACGTTGGAAGGGATCTCCTATTTAGGGCCTGTTTGTTTCGCCGCAAGTGGCCGCAAGTCATAAGTTGTAAAACTTTTTTTTCATTTTCTGCTGTTTGTTTTGCTGAAAAATAACTTACAAAATGCAACTCTCATTTTCTCACTTACAGTTCCTACAGTTAATTATGTGGCTATGTAAATCTCATTTTTACAGTCACATTTTCCCACTTACAACTGCTACAGTTAATTTTGTGGTCATGTAAATTTTACTTTTAGTACACTTGCAGTTCAAAATAGTTACTTGATAATCAACATATAATTTAATATTATTAAATATTTAATATTTTTAAATATTTTTAATAGTGTTTAATTTCTTATTTAATTATTTATATTTTTAATCTTTTGTTTTTATTATTTTCAATATTATTTTAATATTTAATATTTTATTATTTTAATTTAATATTTTTTATTTATACTTTATTATTTTATTAATATTTATACCATTTTTTAATATTTTATTTAGATTTATTATTTTACTAATATAATAATATTACGCTTTAATATAAAATTACTATATCTAATTTATTTATTTTTAATATAAATAATTAATTTATTCATATTATAATATACTTTATTATTATATTAATATTTTATTATTTAATATTGTAATAACAATTCATTATAATAATATTGTAATAATAATTTATTATTAAAATTATAATTATATTTAATTTATTAATTTTATATTTTTATAATACTACAATAAAATTATAAAAAATTTTAATATTATAATAAATTTATGAATTTTATAATATTATACTATATTTTATTATTTTTTAAGATTTTTATAATATTTATGTTTATTAGTATTCTTAAAATTTTATTAATGTTCTTCAGATTTTTTTAAAATTTAATAATTATTTATTTAGTTAATATTTTAGTAATATTTTACTAATTATACTAATATTTTATTAATATTATTGTTATAAATAAAATATTAAAACTATTACTTTTATCTCAAATTTATTAATACAATTTAATTTTCAATAGTAAATTTAATTTAATAGTATTTATAATATTTAAATCACTGCTATAGCTAATTTTGCGGTTAACTTTTCCACTGACACTTTTACATTATCAACCAAATACCGTAAAACACAATATACTTCTCATTTACACTTTCACTTTACCAACCAAACACTATAAAACACAATATACTTTTTCATTTACACTTTCACTTTACCAATTAAACAACGTAAAACACAATATATTTTTCCTGCTACAGTTCACTTTTCTCATTCTCATTTTACGACTTACGACTTGCAGCCACTTGCAGCAAAACAAGCAGGCTCTTATACAAGTCATGTCAAATATAGCTTAGAAAATCCTGCTCAATTTGAACACTTAAGTTCCTTATCTCGACAGCCTTTGAGCCGAATGCCTAGGCTTGAATCAATACGGGAGAGAGAGTCCATCTTTATCTGGTGGTCTTGTGCTTGGTTACAGATGGGAATGAACTACTTGAAATCACCTAGAGGGGGTGAATAGGTGACTAGCTAATCTAATGATGAATTAATGCGGAATTAAAAACTATTTAAGCAAACTAAAAACTCTTATGCAAAATACACTAAGTATAACACAAGAATGTAGCCGAATTCCCGCTGAAGGGCTCTAGACTATCTCCTCAAGGTTTCTCTAGATAAGAGTTGAGGTACCGCTATATCTCTCTTGGTTGAATACAAGTGTGAACAAACAATCCCAAGCATATACCAATTTAAGCATAAGATATATCAAGCATATAAAGATAAAAGCAATATAAGCATGCAAGATATAAACACAAGTGAGAGATAGAGAGAGTAACCACAAACACGGGAGATTTATTTCGAGGTTCGAGCACCCTTGCTCTACGTCCCCGCCTTCAACACTATGAAGGATTTTCACTAGAATCGATCCCACCGGATCACTTGGTGCCGCAACACCTACAAGGAGTCCACATTAGAACTCTTAGACTCACTAGTCCCCTCACTTGTTCCCGCAAGAAAAAACACACGCAAGCACATTAGCTTGCCGAGGCCGCACCTCTACACCGAGCTCCCACAAGAACTCGAAACAACACGAACCCGCAAGTTCGCCTTCTCAAACACAAGATGAAACACTTGGTGATCTAAACACTTTGATCACCTAAAAACACTCTCACAACAACTCTCCTATAGGATTGATATAGTAATGGAAAGCTCAAGTATGTATGAGAAAACTTGGATAGATTTGTGGTGAAAAACTAAAGAAATCACTTTTTCAAAACACTCTTGAAAAACTCTCCTTTTGATATGGAAGTATTTGCTTTAAAACAAGTGGAGATAAACACTTAGAAAGGTAGAAAAAAACTAGCTTGAAAACCCACTTAAAATCTTATAGAAAACAACCCAAAATAGTCCCAATTTATAGGCCTAAAGAATATAGCTGTTGGAGCCAACTCAGCAGGAAACCCTGCTGTCAGTCGACTGGCCGGTTGACCGCCAACGGTCGGACTTTCGACCGTTAGGAAAAGAGGTCGATCGGATGGTCGACCGATACTGGGCATTTGACCTTACGGTCAATCGCCCGATCGACCGGGGTCAGATCCAGAGAGTAGAACTCTCTGGCGGTCAACTGGGTCAGTCGACCAGCCCTCCAGCCAATAGGTTGTGCACGTCTATGCACATCGGTCGACCAGCCCGGTTGACCGCCAGCATGGTCTGCCTGATAAATTTGGGATTAAAAACTTAGTCTTTTTACCTTCAATGAAATCCCATAAAATCACTAAAAATCTACAAAAATGAGTTCTTTGAAATACTTTGATATACAAACATGTTTGATTAAAATCAAATATATTACAAACATTTTTATCTATTTTTGTGATATAGAAATTTTAGCTTTAAACAAAAATCGTATTTTTCAAAAACAATCTCCAAATTGAAAAATGATTTTTTTAAACTTTTCCAAATACAAAAACAAGATATTTTAAACACTTTTGAAGCTTAGTGTGTATGGATATGATCCACTACACATATGAGATGAAATATCTATGTTTTTGACAATAAGCTCTAAAATAGTTTTGATTAAACACATGTATATTTTGAATCTTAAAAACCAAAACGTATTTTCTAAAACACATATAAATTTTGTGTGTGTAAATGAACTTGAGTGATCCACCAACTAATCTATCCTTCACATTTATCTAAAAACAAATCTTTGACACTTACAAAAACCCAACACAAGTCTTCTTGAAAATCTTCTTCTCCTTCTTGACTTGGTCCAAATCTTGATCCAATGAGCTAGACTCCTCTTGAGCACTTAATGCAATCTTAATGCCCGAGCTCTTGAATCAACACGTGCTAGTTTCAAAACTTAACTTCAAATCTTTTGTTGAAGCTAAACACCTACTAAGATCTTGATCAAATATCTGAGACTAAATAAACACAAGATCATTAGTACTATAACTACATGAGTTAATCATCATCAAAACTAGAGTGATGGGCCTTTGGGCCAACACTACTTTCGAGAGGTAACTGCCTTATTTGAATGAGGATAGGACTTAGAGATAGAGATTTTTGTAATCGAATCTAATTCTTCTGCTAGTTATCCGACCCGTTTGAAATTCGAACTGGACGAAGGTACTGGATTGGATGTTTCAAAAGTTGCCAGACGTCGCGCATCCGCTGAGGCTAGATAGACATGTGTCACGATCTTAAGCGGGTCAGAAATTGTCGACTGCACATGTGCGTGACGAGTTGGTGATAAAAAATGAGTTGTTCATTTGATTCACATGATATTTGACTTTTATACACTCATTCTTTTTTATCTATGTAAGTATGCTTTAAATTTCAAGTGGTATTTCAATTGTTATGCATATATATGATTTGACTAATTGTGCATATTTATACTAGTTCTGCATATTTACGTGCATGTTTTTAGCACAATTGGCTTCATGGTAAGCTTGATTTTCCTTCAATATAGATGTTGATATCTTTTAACAAGCTTATGCATTTATATTGTTGGTATTTTAAAAATGGAGAATTTCTTTGATTATTTGACTTTAATTCCTATCTTTTTGATATAAAGAGAGAAAATTTTAACAATTTTGTCAAAATAAAATTAATTGGCATCTATATTTTATAATTTTAATTGGTAACAATTATTGCAATTGGTATCTAAATTTTTGATAATTGGTATCTTTGTTTATATTTATTTCAAATTTGTTTCTTGACAAGTTTTCAATTGGTATCAAAAGTGCTCAAATTTTCAATGTTTGATTCAAGTGATATCTAATGTTTAAATTGTTTTAATTTCAATTGGTAGCTATTGTTGACACTCCGAAGAGACAACTTCCCAGGCAGCACTTCAACCGGTCTGAACGATGTCTAACTTGACGACACTTTCAAAAGACAAGTAGCAGCAGCCTGAAAACCTGTCCATCCCTGATAGATAAAATAGTGATTTGAACTCTACCGATCCAGTGAAGCAGACAATGAGCTAATTGTTGTCCTCTGAAAAAAATTCAGGAAGCCAAATACCTAGCTTCGCTGCAAGCTATATCTGCTAGTTTTGCCTGAGGTTCTTTTTAGCTCAGTTGAAGAGCCATCTTCTAACTCCGCTGAGAGGTGATTTTCTATCTTCGCTGCAAGCTTTGCATATCTCTGATAAGAGCTCAGTGCTAGCTTTGCATAAAGCTCAGTAGCTCTGCTGTGAGCTTAGCTTCGCATGAAGCTTTTTCTTTAGCTCCACTATGAGCTAGCTCAGCCACGAGCTTATATGGTCATTTTGACCATTTAAATCTCAGTGTGAGATTAATGTGATCATTATCACATATTTGGTAGTTATTTGCCTTGATCCAATCACTCCTCAATCAGTTGGAGAGGATCAAGGCAATCTCCTGATTAGCAGAGAGAATCAAGGGATTATTGCAAGAAATCCTAAGCCATGCTGGCTAAGTGACTCCGCGTGGGGGTCTCTGAAATCACCTAGAGGGAGGGTGAATAGGTGATATGGCTAATCTAGAAACTAAATGTGAAATTACAAAACTAATTGCAACAACACTTAATACAACTAACGAATGTAGCCGAATTCCCTGTGAAGGGCTCTGGACTAACTCCTCTTGATTCCTCTGAACAAGAGTTGAGGTGCTATATGAAGCTCTCGTGGTTAAGTACAAGTGAGGCACACAAACACAAGCCAAACATATAAAGATGATAAGCAATATGAAATAATGCAAGGCACAACACAAGCAAATATGATATGAATGATATGAATGATGCACAACACAAATAAAGAGAGAGGGTTAAGAGACAATGGATCAAACGCAAACACAAAGATATGTTTCGAGGTTTGAGCCCCTAGCTCTACGTCCCCGCCTTCACCGAGAAGGATTTCTAATCCACTATCTTGTCCACCGAGGACTACCACCGAGGGAACCTCCACCGAGGAGGATTTGTACAACACCGGGAGTACCGAACTCCTCACCGAGGCAATACAAATGGTCTACCGAAGACCGGAGTACCAAACTCCACCAATACAACCAAATCCACCTCACCGAGAGGGATACAAGCACAACCAACTCCACCTCACACTAGAGGGAGCAAACAACAACCTCAACCTCTACCAAAGAGGGAGCAAACCAACAACCCAATCAACCTCTACCAAAGAGGGATACACCAATAGCAAGGGTTTACAACTTGGAGGTTTCTACAACCTCAAACAATATTTTTCCCACAAAATAAATGATCCTAAATAGATAGGATAGAGGATAGCTCAAGTGTGAAAAAACAAAGTGTTTTGATCAAAGAAATTCTCTTGGGAAAACACCAAAATAGAAATGGAAATTTTAGATCAAAACTAATTTCCAAAAACCTAATTTCTTTGAAATAAAACAAAACACTTTAAAAATAAATAGATGAATCTTTTTGGCACTAAACTCTTTTGAAAACTTATTTTAAACACCAAGAATAGAGAGAAATTTTAGCTCATAAAAACCTAGCCAAAATCCCAAAACAATGGGGTTTATATAGGCCCAAAACAGAATATAGCCGTTGGCTGAATTCTCAGCCAAAAACAGCTGGCGGTCGACCGGCCGGTCGACCGCCAACGATCATAAATATGACCGTTGGAGCAGCCCGGTCGACCGCCCGGTCGACCGGCCCAGTTGCCTGGCCAAACGTGCACAAGGCTGTGCACGTCGGTCGACCGACCGGTCGACCGGCTCTGGAACCCGGTCGACCGGCCCGGTCGACTGCCAGCGCCTGGCAGCCAAGTTTTCTGGGACAGAAAAATTGGTTTTTAAATATTCTAAAAATTCCATAAAAACTTTTAAAAATCCACAAGCATTGATATATAAACATGTGGTAAAAATTTCAACTCAAATATCAAGCAATTTGAACTATTTTTGTGTCTTATCATTTTTACCACAAACCAAAAACTGTATTTTATCAAACTTGGATTTTTCTCAATAGGAAATCTGATTTTTCTTAAAACTCATGAATAGACATATCAAAATAAGTTTGTTTAAGATATGAAGCATGTATGTATATTGAACACATCTAATATACATAAAAACCATTTAAACTTGTTTTGATCTAAACTATTCATGAAAACCAAAATCCATAAAACGTGTGTTGTGCACTTGAGCATATCAACTATCTAATCTTTACACATGGATCTAAAACACAAACAAACTAGGATACCTAAGTCTTCTTGATGATCTCCATCTTCAAGTCGACTCGATCCAAAACTCCGTGATCCACAGAGCTAGACTCCAACGAGTACAATGTATGATCTTGATGCTCGGGCTCTGGAATCACCATGTGAAAGCTTCCAAACTCCTTTGTTGAAGCTAATCACCAACTAATATCTTGATTAATGATCTGAAACTAAAATCACAAGATTATTAGTAAACATAACTACATGAGTTAATCATCATCAAAACTAGAGTGGAAGGCCTCTGGGCCAACAATCTCCCCTTTTTGATGATGACAAAACTCATGGAGTTATATATGCATGGATTAAAGTTAAGCTTCAAAGAAGCTCCCCCTTAACTCATGCATAGGAAATAAGCAATAAGATATGGCAATGAAGCATATGCAAAAATAAAACATGTATGCAAATATAGGAGATAAACATGTCAATCAAACATAAAACTCATATACTTTTTCTCCTATTTGTAAAACAAAACATATATGCATAAACATGAATCCTGAAAACATGCATATATACCAAATACTTCTCTCCCTTTTTGTCAATCATCAACAAAGGGTCAAATTAAAAACAAATCAATAAATTCTTCTCCCCCTTTTTGTTCGAAACAAAGAATTAACTAAGGGGTCAAACAAACAAATCAATAAATAGATATATGCGATATACATTCATGAAGAGGAAGACGCTAAGTTAACTTCCTACATATATGCATTACATGAAGAAGGGATGACAAGACCTAAATCACATAACACATAATATGCAATGTATAAGAGGAGATGTGAAGCTCCCCCTACACACGTGTACCACATAAAGAAGAGTGTCAAGCTCCTCAATATAGGATACACACAACATGAATCTATATGTAGACGAGATGTTAAGCTCCCCTTGCATATATGCAATATAAATCAAAACATTTTATGATACCAATTGAAATATGTCAATGTAGAACATTTTGATACCAATTGAAAGGAAACATAAAAAACATTGATACTAATTTTAAGAAGCAAAAGCATCTTGATACCAATTAAATAAACATCTTGATATCAATAAAGAGTATTATTTTTTTTAAAGCATATGATACCAATTGAAATTATAATATTCTACAATTTTTTTTATTCATTTTCTATCATAAAGTAAGGGAGTGAAAATCTAGGGTAAATAAAATACCAATTGAAAGATGAAAATACGAGTTTTCTCCCACTTTATGAAATACCAAATAAAACATATATATATTATATATATATATATATATATATATATATATATATATATATATATATATATATATATATATATATATGTATGAAAAATTAGATACCAATCGAAATTGATACTATTTGAAGTCCAAGCATACATACATAAAAAATATATGAGTATACAAGAAATGTCAATATTGATACCAATTGAAAGAATCCAATGATACCAATTGAAACAACAATAATATCAAATGTATATCTCATATTTTCTACCACCCAATCATGTTCAAGTTTAAAATGATTTTCACTATAAAGCATACATGAGCATGATCGCCCATCCAACCGCCCATAGAAGGTAGGGGTTTTCAAAAATAGATTTGAAAAATATAGTATGTTTGAAAACTCTACCATAACGAAGAATACCGTAACTAGTTATATGGAAAAACTTGTAAACTAGTACGAAATCCTTCAAGCAAAGAATAAAACAAAATTATATTTCATGAAATACATATAAATCACATGGTACTAAACACTCGAAGTCCATAAAGCCCATACATACTCATGAAAACATAATCACGAGAAACATTTAAATGAAGTGAGTGTACAAGTGTTATGTGACACAAATAATCATGAAAATAGACATTCAAGCTCAATATTCCTCAAAACATGAAAATCATCAAAACTCGATTTCTTCAAGGCATATGTATGTCAAGTACAAACTAAAGTATACATACATATCCAAAATATATCGAGTCCACAAATGTATATGCATGAAGGCACGTGGCTCAAAGGATGTATATGTATAAACAATAGTTTGGACAAGATGGACATATACATGAAGTGAAACATAAACACATAAAAAATGGATAAAATATGAATACAAGTTAAATACATGAATCATCAAAACTAGACTATACTAGCACATCTAATGGGTACAAATAAGCGTTCAAGTACAAACATATAAAGATTTATTTGCGGCCCACTATATGTACAAGTATAAATCCTAGTCTTAATGAAAACTAACATTTAAACATATATTCAAATCATGAAGCATAAACCAAGACATAAATCAACATGATAAACATAAAACCGATCATTATGTAAATCCACATGCTATTAGACCTATGATATACATAATAGCTAAACATATGCGAGAACACAAAGAATGATCCATATTAAACATGGGTGTCTCAAAAGCTATACATGCATGTCAATGATCTAATAATCATGGCATTTTCATAATAATCAAAACATACTATAAACAATGATATGAAGGCATGTAAATAAACGGAAGTTTAGAGATCGATACCAAAACCGATGAAGGCACCTCTCTAGTTCTCCAAACCAAGGTGGTCCACCCACCAAACATCCCTTGAAAGTGATGCATCCAAATAGTCTTCATAAAGCTCGGAACGCATTCACCTCAAGGTACCGCTACTCTCACGTCATGTGAGAGCCACACCTACATCAAATACAATAGGGGTGGTCTTTGGTACCCACACTTTCTTGGGTCCATGGGGGTTAGTACCTTTTCTAACCCAAACAAAGTTATTTGCTAAATTAGAAACATGTATTCTATCATAACAAATTTAACAAGGTGGCCCTTACGTCCACATGTGTAACAAGTGTACACATGAGCATACATGTGATGGGTGTGTCCGTGAGGAGCATGTGTATGCCGAGGATGGTGTGCATGCAAAGATAGAATTTGTTTCTTTCGAAACATGGATTCCAAACGTGTATGGCTAGAAACACAATGGCTCAAAGTGGAGCCCAAACAATCAACATTCTTCTTTAGCATAGATATATCTTTTCAATTAAAGAAGAAGTGTGGCATGCAATAGGTGTGCTAGATGGAACTACCCTAGCATGGCAAACATGAGAATCAATATCATTTTTCAAAGAAATATTTTTCTTTAAACAATCATCCAAATCTTTTGAAATTGAAGCAATTTTTATTTTTAAAGAATCATTTTCTTTTACAACAAAATCAACTTTTGAGGATAGTTTTTCATTTTTCTTCAAAATAAAATTGCAATCATTTTATTTTTCAACAATTCATTTTCTTTTAGTGCAAGATCTAGTTGAGATTTCAATGAATCCCTCTCATTTGAAATCTCCACCTTTTCTTGCAAAACCAAGTCAAGTCTAGAAATCAAATTTTATTTTCATTGTTAAGGCCTAGACTTTTCTTTTTCAAAATGTTATATTTTTCAATTAGTTTTTCACAAGCAATAGAAAGTTCTTCATTTAAAGTGTTGGGATTAACATGCTCATCACAAGAAGAACTAGCATCACTACAATCTAGTTGAGATTCCGAATGTACCTCAAGGGAGTTATTCCCTTGGACCATGAAGCATTGTGAGTCAGATTCTCCACTAGATTCCTCCGGTTGATTGGCAATTGAAGCTTGGAGGTGGAGGTGGTCAACATATTCCACACTGCAAAGGCGGAATCAAAGTTAGAAACAAGCATAAGATATTCTTTTGAAAGCGTACTTCTAATAGCCTCAAGGGCTTGTGCATTGGCCCCTATATGATTGCTATTACCAAGATGGCATTTCTTGGTAGCGGCAAGGAAAACATGCAAGCCTAGGGTCTTCAAATACATGGACATCCTAAGTTTCCATATGTCAATGTTGGAAGCATCGAACATGTGAGGTGACAAGCAATCCATGATGTGTGTGCAAACAATATATACGTGTAAATGCAAATGATAGATTAGCAAACCAAGATCTCACTTCTAGGTGGTTAAACCAAATATCAGGAGCGGAGGCTCTGATACCAATTGAAATCACCTAGAGGGGGGGTGAATAGGTGATATGGCTAATCTAGAAACTAAATGCGAAATTACAAAACTAATTGCAACAACACTTAATACAACCAACGAGTGTAGCCGAATTCCCTGTGAAGGGCTCTGGACTAACTCCTCTTGATTCCTCTGAATAAGAGTTGAGGTGCTATATGAAGCTCTCGTGGTTAAGTACAAGTGAGGCACACAAACACAAGCCAAGCATATAAAGATGATAAGCAATATGAAATAATGCAAGGCACAACACAAGCAAATATGATATGAATGATATGAATGATATGAATGATGCACAACACAAATAAAGAGAGAGGGTTAAGAGACAATGGATCAAACGCAAACACAAAGATATGTTTCGAGGTTTGAGCCCCAGCTCTACGTCCCCGCCTTCACAGAGAAGGATTTCTAATCCACTATCTTGTCCACCGAGGACTCCCACCGAGGGAACCTCCACCGAGGAGGATTTGTACAACACCGGGAGTACCGAACTCCTCTCTCAACCAACAACCTCCACCGAGGCAATACAAATGGTCTACCGAAGACCGGAGTACCAAACTCCACCAATACAACCAAATCCACCTCACCGAGAGGGATACAAGCACAACCAACTCCACCTCACACTAGAGGGAGCAAACAACAACCTCAACCTCTACCAAAGAGGGAGCAAACCAACAACCCAATCAACCTCTACCAAAGAGATACACCAATAGCAAGGGTTTACAACTTGGAGGTTTCCACAATCTCAAACAATATTTTTCCCACAAAATAAATGATCCTAAATAGATAGGATAGAGGATAGCTCAAGTGTGGAAAAACAAAGTGTTTTGATCAAAGAAATTCTCTTGGGAAAACACCAAAATAGATATGAAAATTTTAGATCAAAACTAATTCCCAAAAACCTAATTTCTTTGAAATAAAACAAAACACTTTAAAACAAATAGATGAATCTTTTGGCACTTAAACTCTTTTGAGAACTTATTTTAAACACCAAGAATAGAGAGAAATTTTAGCTCATAAAAACCTAGCCAAAATCCCAAAACAATGGGGTTTATATAGGCCCAAAACAGAATATAGCCGTTGGCTGAATTCTTAGCCAAAAACAGCTAGCGGTCGACCGGCCGGTCGACCGCCAACGGTCATAAATATGACCGCTGGAGCAGCCCGATCGACCGCAGATTTACAGAGAGTAAAGCTCTCTGTCCGGTCGACCGCCGGTCGACCGGACCAGTTGCCTGGCCAAACGTGCACAAGGCTGTGCACGTCGGTCGATCGACCGGTCGACCAGCTCTGGAACACGGTCGACCGACCCGGTCGATCGCCAGCGCCTGGCAGCCAAGTTTTCTGGGACAGAAAAACTGGTTTTTAAATATTCTAAAAATTCCATAAAAACTTCTAAAAATTCACAAAAATAGTTTTAACATTTTGCATTGATATATAAACATGTGATAAAAATTTCAACTCAAATATCAAGCAATTTGAGTTTTTTTTGTGTCTTATCATTTTTACCACAAACCAAAAACTGTATTTTATCAAACTTGGATTTTTCTCAATAGGAAATCTGATTTTTCTTAAAACTCATGAATAGACATATCAAAATAAGTTTGTTTAAGATATGAAGCATGTATGTATATTGAACATATCTAATATACATAAAATCATTTAAACTTGTTTTGATCTAAACTATTCATGAAAACCAAAATCCATAAAACGTGTGTGTTGTGCAGTTGAGCATATCAACTATCTAATCTTTACACATGGATCTAAAACACAAACAAAACTAGGATATCTAAGTCTTCTTGACGATCTCCATCTTCAAGTCGACTCGATCCAAAACTCCGTGGTCCACCGAGCTAGACTCTAACGAGTGCAATGTATGATCTTGATGCTCGGGCTCTGGAATCACCATGTGAAAACTTTCAAACTCCTTTGTTGAAGCTAATCACCAACTAATATCTTGATTAATGATCTGAAACTAAAATCACAAGATTATTAGTAAACATAACTACATGAGTTAATCATCATCAAAAAACTAGAGTGGAAGGCCTCTAGGCCAACAGTCTCTAACTTCACTCCAGCTATGATTAGCTTCGCCACAAAGCTATCCTGGTTTTATGAGCGAAGCTAGATCAGATTGACTAAATCAATATGCTGATTTTTAGGGATTGTTACACCCCATGATGCCTATAAATAGCCTATTGCTAGGGAGGCTAGAGGGTTGGAATTTTCTTATTAGGCTGGCGCCAACTGGAGATTCTCAAGAAGAGGCTGGACTTCTCTTATCTCTAACTTTCAACTCTTTAAAAGAACCTTGCTCTCCCTTTCAGGGTGTTAATACCCTAAGGATCTTCCTCCCTCAAAGGATTACCGGAACCAGACGAGAAGGAAATCCCTAAGCAGAAGACTCGAAGCCTCAACCACTCGCATTGTCAATGAAACAAAGTGGTCGTGCGCTGATCAGACTTTCACCATCGTACCTCCCCAGAAACTCTGAGAGAAGAGTGTTTTTATAAATTTTCTTTTAATTACTTGTAATTCTCTTCAACTTTTATAAAGTTTTTCCCTTTTTCAATTTTAATGTAAAACAAGATGGCGACTCTGCTGGGACTTTCTCTTTTAATAAAAAGAAGATGATGTCGTAATGCGATGATGAGACCCTTGGGTCTATTGTCGAGACCTTGGTTATCCAGTTTGACCAAGAGAGGATTGAGCAAGTCCTCTTTGGGGATAGCTGAAGTCCCCTGAATATGCCAAGCACTGGAAGATCTCAGTGGTTAGGTGTCTTCTAACCACTGTCGAGAAGCAAGTGTTTGATAAGACTAAGAAAGCTATTTGCAGGCCTGAATCAGCTTCATGTGAAGCTAAACAGACTTCTTTGAAGTCTGTCTTAGTCTCAACGGAGACTCGTGTTACTTCGCGTTAGTACCTGCATTCTGCGTGTGAAGCTAAAACAACCTCAAAAGCTATCTGGATTGCAAAGTCCAGTTCAGCCTCATGCGAGGCTCAAATTTCTCCGATCTCAGCTTCTGGCAATGAGGCAACTTCAGCTCTGCTCAGAGCAAAGTAAAGTTTCTGGCAATGAGGCAACTTCAGCTCTGCTCAGAGCTAAGTCTCGCTTCTCCCGCGAAGCTAAAGGTAAATCACCCATCAGTGCTAAAAGAGAAGTTCCGCTCCCAGCTGAAGGAACTCTTAGCTGTGAAGCTAGAGTTGAAGCACCCTCTGAGGCTAATAGCGAAGTTACTTCACTTCAAAACAGAGCATTGCTCAACAATGCTAAAGTACCAAGTGCTCACATAGATTTGCCTCGTAGCGAAGCTATGACTTTAGCCAAATCAAGGCTCACCAAAGCCTGTAAGGCTAAGTTGAGGGCTAAGCCTAATACTTTCAGCCCAATAGGGCTAACCTTCAGCCTTCACGAGTCTCCGTGTTAGATCGTTTGGGTCCGACCAACACATACCTGCGAGAATTTCTGAGCCATAAGCGGAAGTCCAACTCTGGAGAAAAGGCTTACATCTCGTCGTCTCAGTATGGATAAGCGGGATGTCAACTGGTGACCGTGCATTTTGCTGATTGTTGTTTTGGGCCAATCCCCACAACGCCTCTTCCAAGCAAACTGTCGGTATTCGACCGTTTGTCTGCCCCAACCTCCAAAGAGTCTAAGTTTAGAAGGAAGAGGAAAGCCAGGAAACCTCACCTCGCCACAGTCTCTGTCAACATGATAAGTAGAGGAAGAGATCCAGCATGATCTCGAAGAGGGGGACAGGGGGTTCGCGCACCTCAGTCAGTTCTCTAGACCTTGACTATAACTCAGGCTTAAGTTAGGTTCTGATTGAATTCGAAGGTGCCTTCGGGGTACCCGTTCCAGGGTTACGATAGCCTATAACTGTGGACATTCCTCTTCTTCTAAAGCGATGTCACCAGAGCCATTGAGAAGCCTTTTTCAATGGTCGGACAATGAAGGAGAAGCCAGTGGATGCGCTTTCTCCTCTATCGTCAGTTCCGAGTAAACGAGGGTGATGTCTGTTAACATGGCCGACAACAACCTCAATGAATATCTCTATCAGTGAATAGAGGCACAAGAGCAGACCTCTAGGACTCAACAAGAAGCCTTAGAAAATAACCAACAGATGTTTGCTCAGTTCTTGGTCAACCGGAATATCAACGACACTGGTAGCAATCACAATGAGGAGGAGTATAACAACGATTAATATCCTAAGACTGAGAAGTCAAAGGAAAGCTCTTCGATTGATGTCGAGGTAATCAAGGGCATCCAAGCTCAGATTGCATCTCTAGCTCAGAGAGATAAGCTAAAGAAAGTAGGGATAATGCATCCTTACCCATTGGAATGGGACTCGGTTCCCTATCCACCAAAGTTCAAGCCATCTACGTTGCACACGTATGATGGTAAGAACTCGTCAAATCAGCACATCTATTATTTTCAGTCGCAAACAGCAACATGATAGACAACGACATTGTCATGACCAGACTATTCATTAGCACCATTAAGGGGATAGCCTTTGATTGTTTCAGGAGTCTACCCAGCGACTCCATCGATTCTTTGGTTGACCTAGAAACCCGATTTTGCTCTCGATTCTATGAGGATGACGCCGAGGTGACTATGGACAATCTCCTCTCGACTGTCCAGAAATAAGAAGAACCCGTACGGGAATATATAGAAAGGTTCTGCAACCTTTCTCATATGTGCCCCGCTGGTATGCCAATGCTTATGCTACTCCAGGCCTGTCGGCATAATTTTTTTGACAAAATGAAAATTCGTATGGGAGCTGTCAAAGCCCATACATGGAAAGAGCTTGTCAAGCAAGTTGAGATAGCTGGGAAATCGGCTAAGAAGCTTGAACCCTCAGTACCCAAGAACAAATGGGCGGTCAACACCAAGAGGCATGATGCAGCTTAATTTTCCCAACCAAAAGAGAAAGAAATCATGGTCGTTGAGTTATCAGGGGCAGCTCAACTAAAACAAAAAGGCGACACAACTGGAAATCAGGAATTCAAATTCCTACCAAGGTTTATTCCTACAAAGATGAGCAGGTGTTGACAATCTTCCACTTGCTTCACAAGGGTAATAAGCTTAAGTTACCTGAAGTTCGGCGATCTAATGAAATGCGACGTACAAACGATTTCAACTACTGCCTCTTTCACAGAATGGTCCATCATCCCACCAGCAAATGCATTTCCTCAAGGACAAGATTCAAGCATTAGTAGACACTGAAGTTCTGACTCTCAAGTCAGAGCAAAAGAAAGTCATTGCCAATATGGTGACTCTCAATTTCGAGACCTTTCCGAGAATGACGATTCAAGATGTGGTGACCCTAGTCCCTAAGCCAGACTGGATGTTATCAACCCAATGGCAAAAGTGGAGAAAGCCAAGGGCCTTGTTCCAATGAGATAAAATCTGGAGAGATCATGTGGGTCCACCCAGATATCGTTAATGATGAGAATGGGAATCCAGCAGGCCCAAGCTCAAAGGCAAGTCATGTAACGTCGTCTCTCCTGCAACAGATAATGACACTGTGATTATAGCTTCTCTCAGTGACTCATAAGAGGAGAAGCTTGCCTTGGTGGCACAACCTGCTACCTCGCAACCAATAGGCACTCAGTCTGAAAAGCCATACCTGCGACAGTATGACAAGACCCCTGACGAGATACAACAGCCAACGATATCGGGAACAACTGCATCAGTTCAGGTTTTGGCACCACCCTCACCGCTGGACAAAGAGAAGCAAAAGGAGGTCCGATTCGACAAATCATTGAAGAAGGATCCTCCAAAGGGACTCAACGCTCCTTTCTGCTTTGAC
The DNA here is from genome assembly GCA_038442645.1 of Agave tequilana. Classification (NCBI taxonomy): domain Eukaryota; kingdom Viridiplantae; phylum Streptophyta; class Magnoliopsida; order Asparagales; family Asparagaceae; genus Agave; species Agave tequilana. The sequence continues at coordinate 42,946 of JAVJIF010007438.1, read as the reverse complement.
ATATTGGCACAGCTCGCCAATATTCCAGCTCGTATGACTCTGTACGAGCTACTTCGCCTCTCAAAGGAGACAAGAAGGCGCTTAGGGATGCACTTGCTGACTCAGAAACCTTTTTGACCCAAGTACCGGTAATCCCTATTGATGACGATGGGACTCCATGCCCCTAATGTCATTTGGTGCAACAATAGGTGCCATCCATTACCTTCACTTCTGAGGACATGCTCCTTAAAGATAATAATCACAATAGACCTCTATACTATACTGGGTACATTGGTTCTACGTGTATTGAGAGGATCCAAGTTGATTCGGGTCTGCTCTCAGCATTATCCAAAAGAGGCTTCTCTATTCCTGGGTATCCCACTTAGCAAGCTATCCACCATCACTACAACCATCTATGACTTCAATGCCAGGAGTAGTTTGATTATGATTTTACCAGCATTGAAAATACAGAATTTTAGAACTTAAGAATAAAGTGCAAGGTACTCAATGCTACCATGATAGCAAGTGACTATGCGGGTCGTGATTCACAAGGAGAGACTTGAGATGGAAGCGTATTGTAAGTTCTCTTTTAGTTTACTAAAAGTAGTTAAAAGATCTTCTCTTGTTCTTGTTAAAAAATAGGAAAAAGAATCTATTGTTATAAGAAGAAAATGGAAGATAAGAGAAGGTGGGGAAATGGAAATGAGTTTATACAAAGAAATAAAAATAGTAAATAGTGGACAGTTGGTGATGGAGGTGATCTAAACTAAGAAATTGAAATAGAAAAAGAAACGTTTACTTACCTCTTCAAGCTTACTTACCTTGGATCTTTCGCGATAACTTATCTTATCTTTGAAGGCGAGCAAAGCATGGTCTATAGGATCTTACCCATTCCCAATCTATACTATAAATTAAGGGCATACTAAACTAACAAAAGAATAATTATCTATCACCATAAGCCATCAATGGCCCTTGCAATGGCAAGGCAGTTTCGAGGCTATAGGTATCACTTGGATTTACAAGAACTTAGAGGGAAGCAAACAAAACAAGAGTAAAGAAGAAAAGGTAATTTGATTCGATTAAAATAACAATAAAAAAAAAGACTTACACCGATGTCACACTCAGTATAAGCTTCACTCTCATTTCTCCATGAAACTCTCCTCTAGTCTCAGTTACATAAAAAATAAAAATTACATAAATAAAAACTAAAAACCTAAGTTACAAACTAAAGTATAGCCAAACCTATACTCTCTACTGAATTCTTCTCTTTATACTGAGAATTTACAGGTATTTATAGCAAAATATAGAAGGGGAGAGCGTCTGAAGATAGGGAAGCAAACACCGCATAGCTCAACAGAATGGCCACTAAAATGCAGCTTTGGCCATATTTTTGTGGCCTGGGTGTCTCCAGGTGGCCACACCCGGGGAGTGCAGCTTCCAGTTTTGATGATTCGTCAGTATTTCCAACAGGTTCTCAATTTGAGCTTTGGATTTGATGATATCAGTGTTGATCTTCAGCTTTAACCAACTTGATTTATAAAAGACTTGATTTAACTGATTTTCAACTGATTTTATATTCTTTTATTTGCTCTAATTTGCCTTGATCTTTGATGTGAATTAATTTTGAATTAAACAGAATTTAGATGGGCTTTGAGCTTGTTTTCTGTTCCTTCTCCCTTGGTAAAAACCCTGCAAATAATTAGACAAAAAGATAATTAAATAGCAGAGTTTATTAAATAATAAATATGGGGATGTGATGATAAATATGCAATATCAGTGACCGACTACACCCTCCCTGCACCTATCTTTTTCTCTTCCTCGAGCAAAACAAATAAAAAGTAAAACAGAGCTAACCTAGTCAACTCACTTTTGTAAGAATCACAATTGCACATATGATGTATAACAAGTCGTTAAACCTCTAGGTTACCCTAGAAGATGAGTTTTATCTCGTGAGGATTTTCAGTGAATTACACTCACAAAATCTATAAAGAAAGAAAAATAAAGTATTAGTATTTTCGAAAAGCATTTTGAAAAAGAGAGAAAATATTTGGAGTATTATTATAAAATTTTAAGTAATCTATATATTATAGAAAAATTGAATTTCATTCTTAAACTTAGTCTCTATTCAAAAACTTATTACCAGTTAAGGTAAGGAGTCAAACTGTATTTCTCATCTAGTCTATTACTTTACCCTAAGTCATATGCAGCTTCGTGACCATGAAATTTTGACTAGGGGTTCTTTAACTCCTACTCTTATCCTTATTTTTTTTATATTTTTAGTGGTATTATTCCTTAGTTCTATTAGGCTTTCTAGTTTGTCTATGTAACGAGCCTTTAGTTGGTGATACCAAAACTGGACTGTCTCAGGGCACCGAGTGAGAAAACACCATAAGGACTTAAGGACTCGAGAAAATAAGGCCACAAACTAAGGATTTTTTATTCATAAGATATACTACTCTTAGGCGTGAATACTTATGCTTTATAAGGCACAAATGCCCAGCTTAATCAAAAGAATTTTAATATACATTTTTTTCTTTTTTTATAAGGTATAAGAATCTTTATTTTTGAACCCTAAGTGTGTAAGTGTATAAAGTATGCATAAGTGTGTAAGTGTATACATTTTTGTGCACATCGGTCGATCGCTTGGTCAACCGACTTCTGGATCGATCGATCGCTTGGTCAACAGACTTCTGGATCGGTCGATCGCCAGAGGACCAGGTCAGAGATAATTAGGGATTAAAACTTGGTCTTTCAATATCCTATAAAATCCACAAAAATAAGTTCATTAAAATTCTTGAATTATAAATATGTGTGATCAAAAATTAACACATATTGTAAACATATTGAACTATTTTTGTGATAAATAATTTTAGCTTTAAATCGAAAACCGTATTTTTTCAAAATCAATCTTCAATTTGATAATGATTTTTTCAAAACTTGTTCAAATACAAAAACAAGATATTTTAAACACTTTTGAAGCTTAGTGTGTATGAATATGATCCAATACACATATAAGATGAAATATCTATGTTTTTGACAATAAGCTCTAAAATAAGTTTTAATAAATACAAAACTTAAACACATAATATAGAAACATCAAATAAGTTTTTCTAAACATTTGAACCAACAATGTGTATGGATGAAATCCAAAGCACATATAAACCATATAAATTTGTTTTGATAAAATCTAATCATGAAACATAAGGATGTATAATTTGAAGCTCAAAACTAAAATGGTATTTTCTAAAATCAAAACTATTTTTATGAAAACACATATAAATTTTGTGTGTGTTATGAGCTTGAGCAATCCATAACTAATCTATCCTATACATCTTGTCTAAAATAAAAATCTTAACACTTACAAACAAGACACAAGTCTTGAAAATCTTCTCTATCTTGACTTGGTCCAAACTTTGATCCAAAGAGCTAGACTTCTTTTGATGAGTACTTGATGCCATCTTGATGTGCAAGATCTTGAATCAACACGTGCTAGCTTCAAAACTTGATTTCGAATCTTTTGTTGAAACTAAATACCGAATAAGATCTTGATAGAAAATCTGAAACTATATAAACATAAAATCATTATTACTATAACTACATAAGTTAATTATCATTAAAACTAGAGTACAGGGCCTTTGAGCTAGCAATCTCTCCCTTTTTGATGATGACAAAATTCATGGAGTTATATATGAATGTATTAATGATAAGCTTCATAGAAGCTCCCCCTTAACTCATGCATAGCAAAAACAATAAGGATATTCAATGAAAGCATATAAATTAAACAAAACATATATGCATAAATACCAATATTAAGTATGCATATATAAACTCACTAAATTCTTCTCCCCATTTTGTCAATTCATCAACAAATGGGTGAAGACAATCAAACAATAAAGATGTATATGCGATATATATAAATGAAGAGGAGAGACGTTAAGTTAGCTCCCCTGCATACATGCATTACATGGAGAAGGAATGACTAGACCCTAACCCACATAAAATATAATATATAATGTATAAGCGGAGATGTTAAGCTCCCCCTACACACGTGTATCACGTAAAGAAGAGAGGTCAAGCTCCTCAATGTGAGATACACTCAACATGAATCTATATATAGAGAAGATATTTAGCTCCCCTTGCATATAGGCAATACATATCAACAAATTTTTAAAATTTTGATATCACTTTTAAAAGAAATTTTGAAATTTGAGTCAACAAAACAAATTTGATAACAATTGTAAAATTTGATACCAATATAATTCATTGTAAGTTTTTGATACCAATTGAAGGTAAAATATGAAATATATTTGATACCAAACAAATACCAATTGAAATCAATGCATAAGCTTGTAAAGATACCAATTAACATTTATAATTAAGTCAAGTTTAGTATAAACATAATTTGTGCTTAAAAAAATGTATGACATTGCAAAGTAAGCACAATCTAAATCATATATATGCATATATGAAAATGAAAATACCACTTGAAATTTTATGCATACATATATAGGAAAATAAAATATGAGCATACAAAAATAAAATTCCATGAAGATCATGTATATCTCATAACTACCACCCTATTCATGCACATGATAAAAGATAATCATTAAGGGTATACAAGGCATGGTCACCCATTCAACCGCCCTTAAGTTGGTAGGGGTTTCAAAATAAGAGTTTGAAAATAATTTAACATGTTTGAAAACTCTACCAATTTAAGAATCAAGAAACTAGTTTGAAATAATTTTAAAAAACTAATTAAAGATCCTTCAAAACATGAAAATAAATCATATATCCCATGAAGCATTGCTAAGTACACAAAAATTGTCACTCAAGATCTATAGAGCTCATATAAAGCTCATGAAAAATAAAGTCATGAGTAAACAAAAATAATGTGAGTGCACAAGAATCATGTGAATAGCATATTCATGAAATAAATTAATAAGGCTCAAAATAAACATCAAAACTAAAATTTTTATAAAAATTAAACAAGCATCAAGGTATGTATATGTTTTGTCAAATCTAAAAGTATACATACATATCCCAAAAAAATGAGTCAAAAATAGATTTTTGCATGAAGGCAAGTGACTCAAGGATATACATATACATCTATTAGTTTTAGACAAAAGTAACATATACATGAAGCTAAACATGTACAAAAAAATAGGAAAAATAAGTATAAATAAAAGAATCATCAAAACTAGGTTATACATGTACATGTAATGTACAAATGAGCAATAAAGTACAAACATATAATAATCAAGTGTAGCTCACTATTTTTAAAAGTGTAAATACAAGTTTTAATGAAAACTATATCTAAGCAAGTAATCACCACATAAAATACAAAACAAACATGATCATTAGGTTAAATGCACATGTTTTAGAACTAGTATATACATAGTAGTTAAACAATAGTGAGAACACAAAATATGAATCCATATGAATATGGGTATATGCAAAAACTATTTATGTATATCACATGTCTAATAATATTGCATTTAACATAATGAGCATTAAAATCACAACATGCTAAAAAATATCAATGTAAAAGCATGTAAATTAAAATAGGAGTTTAGAGATAGTTACCAAATTATATGAACTATTCTCTAAGTCTCCAAACCATTGTGGTCCTCCCACCAAACATTCTTGATAGCGAGGCATTAATTCGGTATGTCCATTTAACTCCATATGCATCCATCATTAAGGCACCAACCCTCTCACATTTTGTGAGAACCCACACCTACATCAAACACAAGTGGTGGTACATATTTTTTTTGGGTCCATGAGGGTTAGTATTATAGGGAACCCAAGAATTTTTATTTTTAAAATTTATAGAATTTAATCTATCAAAGCAAAATCTTGCAAGATGGCTTTTCGGCCACAATGTGTACATGTGTACACTCTAACATGCATATGAGTGGTGTGAGTGTGAGCATAGTGTGCATAGGTATGCGGTGGGATATGTGCATGAACATGTGAAATTTGTTTCTTGCGAAATATGGATTCCAATCTAGAATGGTTAAATACACATTGGCTCAAAGTGGAGCCCAAATAATCAATTTTCTTCTTCACAATACAAATATCATTATTAATTTTGGAAGAAGAGACATGAGCATGAGAATCAATAATCTTTTCTATTTAGAAATATTTTATTTTTCTTTTAAAACAATTTTCTTTTTCAAAGAGTTATTTTCTTCAAAACAATCTCTTTTTCTTTTTCACCAAAATAATTTTATTTTTCAATGAATTGTTTCCTTTGTTTCCTTCACAAATGTCATTTAATTTTGAAGATAAGAAAATATTCTCCTTTTCAAAAATTCATTTTCTTTTGAAACACATTCAAATTTATTTTTAAAAGAATAATTTTATTTTAACAAAGAAGTATTTTCCTTCTTCAACTTATCATTTTCAATTTTTAATAAATTATTTTTTCAAGAAGTTTTTGACAAAAAGATGCAAGCTCATCACAAGGCATGTCAATATCTTCTTCTAACTCGGTTTCAGAATTTACCTCAAGGGGGTCATTCCCTTGGACCATGAAGCACATGTTGGAAGCATCACTTCCATTATCGGAGTCACTTCTCATATAGTATTGCTTTTGTTCACCAAGGGAGACTAGGGTGTTCCATACTACAAAAGCCGAATCAAAGTTAGCAATCCTAGATAAATATTCATCATTTAGCATAGATTTTATAGCATGGATGGCTTTTGTGTTAGCCTCAAGATGATTACCATTTAAATAATAAGAATTTTTAATAGTGGCAAAATAAACATGAATACTTAGGGCTTTTAGGTACATGGACATCTTAACTTTTCAAGTTTGGATGTTAAGAATGTCAAACACAGGAGGTGTCATGAAATCCATGTGTGTGTACAAATATTATGATTAGTAAAAATAAGATCTTTAACTCAAGGTTGTTAGACCCAAATCAAGAGTACCAAGCTCTGATACCAATTGTAGATCACCTAGAGGGGGTGAATAGGTGACAAACTAATCTAATGCAAAACTAATATGGAATTAAAATTAATTATGCAAACTAAAACACTATTATGGTAAACACACTAAGTATAACCAAAGAGTGTAGCCGAAGTCTCGGTGAAGAGCTCTGAACTATCTCCTTAAGATTCTTCTTGATTAAGAGTTGAGGTGCCACTATGGCTCTCTTGGTTGAATACAAGTGTGAGCTAACAATCCCAAGCATATATCAATTAAGCACAAGTATATCAAGCATATAAAGAGAGAAACAATATAAGCATGCAAGATATATAAACACAAGTGAGAGAGAGAGGAATGAGCAATCGCAAACACGAGAGAATTATTTCGAGGTTCGAGCACACTTGCTCTACGTCCCCGCCTTCAACACTATGAAGGATTTTTACTAAAACTATCCCGCAAGATCACCCGGTGCCGCAACACCTATAACGAGTTCACACTAGAACTCTTGGACTCACAAGTCCCTCACTTCTTCCTGCAAGAACAACACACGTAAGCACACTAGCTTGTCGAGGTAGCACCTTTATAATGAGCTCCCTCAAGAACTCTACACAATGTGAACCCACAAGTTTGCCTCCTCAAATACAATGATGATACCTTAGTGATCTCTACACTTTGATCATTAGAAACACTCTCACAACTGTTGGCCCGAAGGCCTATCACTCTAGTTTTGATGATGATCAACTCATGTAGTTATGTTTACTAATGATCTTGTGTTTAATTAGTGACAGATTCATGATCAAGATCTTAGTAGGTGTGGAGCTTCAACAAAGGATTTAAAGTCAAGTTTTTGAAGCTACCAAGGTTTGATCCATCGAGTTAGTGATCGAGTTTGGATCGTGTTTGGACCAAGTAAAGATGATGAGAAGACTTCAAGTGAAGACTTCAAGAAGATGAAGACTTGTGTCTAGGTTTATTTTTAGTAAGATTTTGATTTAGATAAAATGTAAAGGATAGAGTAGTTGGTGGATTGCTCAAGTATCATATACACACACACACTCTTGATTTAGTTTGTTTTACAAAAGATTTTCTATTTTAGAAAATACATGTTTGGATTTTGGTTTTCAAGTTTTCATATATTTTATCCAAAACCATGTTTAGTGCATAATGTCAAAAACATAGATATTTCACCATGTTTGTGTAATGGATCATATCCATACACTCTATGCTTCAAAAGAGTTTAAATATCTTGTTTTTGTATTTGGAGAAGTTTGGAAAAATCAGTTTTGGAAAATACCGTTTTTATTTTGAGCCAAAATTTTCATATTACAAAAATAGTCCAAATTGTTTGTAACATGCCTTGATTTTGTGCAAGCATGTTTGTTTATCAAAGTATATTGGTAAACTATTTTTGTAGATTTTTTGTGATTTTATGGGAAAAATTAGAGCCAAAAAGACCAAGTTTTTGATCCCTGATTTCTGTTCCCTGGCTTCAACCGGTCGACCGGACGGTCGACCGAAACTTGAAGTCGGTCGACCGGGCGGTCGACCGACGTGCACAGACGTGCACGCCAGTTCTGGCAGGAGGGCCGGTCGACCGTCCAGAGAGCTCTGCTCTCTGGAAAGGCCCCGGTTGACCGGGCGGTCGACCGGATAGAGAGACTTGCTCTCTGTATCCTGGCCTCGGTCGACCGACCGGTCGACCGATGGCACAACGGTCTGAAATATGACCGTTAGCCGGTCGACCGGCCGGTCGACCGACAGGCCTGACAGACCCCAACGGCTAGTTTTTCTAGCCCTATAAATTTGGGGGTTTGGGCATTGTTTCATATAAGATTTTCTAGTGGATTTTGAGCCAGTTTTCCTACTCCATTAAAAGAGTTTTCTCCACTAAATTGAGAGCTAATACTTCCAATCAAAAGGGGAGTTTATTAAGAGTGTTAAAAGAGATTTCTTTGAGTTTTCCTCCACCATCTCTTTCCTTGTTTTCTCACACAACACTTGAGCTATCCATTGCTATATCTACCTATAGGAGTTTGTTGTGAGAGGATTTTAGGTGATCAAGAGTTGTGATCACCAAAGTTCATCTTTGTTTCCTTGAGGAGGTGGACGTGTGTATTCGCATTGTTTCGGGTCCTAGTGGGGACTCGGTGTTTCGAGTTTGGGTGCGAACTTGTTGTTTAAGGTGCGGCCTCGGCGAGCTAGTGAGCTTGCGGTGTGTACGGACTAGTGAGTCCAAGGAGTTCAAGTGTGAACTCGCCTTGTAGGTGTTGCGGCACCGAGGAGTGATCCATTGGGATCGATTATAGTGGAAATCCTTCGTGTGTCGAAGGCGGGGATGTAGAGCAAGGGTGCTCGAACCTCAAAACAAATCCCTTGTGTTTGCGATTGCTCACTCTCTCTTTGTCTCTTATTTATATCTTGCATACTTATCTTGTCTTTATATTTATATGCATGATATACATTTGTGCTTAATTGATATATATGCTTGGGTTTGTTTGCTAACACTTGTATTCAACCAAGAGAGCCAATGCGGCACCTCAACCCTTATCTAGGGGAATCTAGAGGAGTTAGTCCAGAGCCCTTCACGGGGAATTCGGCTACACTCTTGTGTTATACGTGGTGTTTAGTGTAATAGTTTTGTTTAGGTCATAATAGTTTTTAATTCCGCATTTAGTGACCATTAGATTAGCCATCACCTATTCACCCCCCTCTAGGTGATTTACAATTGGTATCAGAGCCAAGTGCTCTTAATTTGGGTCTTACAACCTAGAGTTAAAGATCCTCCTTTTAGGCTAATCACAATATTTTTGTACGCACACCATGGATTTCATGTCACCACCCACCTTTGACATTCTTAACATCCAAATTTGGAAGGTTAAGATGTCCTTGTACCTCAAGGCCTTAGGCATTCATGTTTATCTTGCCACAACTAATGATGCATATTGTTTAAATGACAAGATATTGAGGCTATTGCAAAGGCCATTCATGCTTTAAAGTCAACCCTAAATGATGATTATTTATCTAGGGTTTCTAATGTTGATTCGGCTTTTATAGCTTGGAACATCATCACCTCACTTGGCGAAAAGGATCTTCTATATTATGCCAGGAGCGATTTGGATGTTGGAAGCGACACCTCCAACATGTGCTACATGGTCCAAGGGATAACCCCCTTGAGGTAACTACCGAATCCGAGGTAGAAGATATTGATATGTCATTGATGAACTTGCTTCATTTTGTCAACAACTATTAGAGAAATATGACATGCTAAGAAAAGATAATAAAAATTTGAAAAAGAAATTTGATTGCATGCTTAAAGAAAAAGGTTCATTAGAAAATAAAGTTGCATGCATTGAAAAAGATAATGAAGACTTGAAAAATGAAAATATTTACTTGATGTCTAAATTGAATGATTTATGTGAAGGAAATATGTTTTGAAAAATAAAATTGTTGTGGTGGAAAAACAAAAAGAAATTGCTTTTCAAGAAAATAACTCTTTAAAAAGAAAAATGATTGAAAAAGAAAAGGTTAATGTTTCTAAAAAGAAAAAGACTATTGATCATGCTTTACATGCCACTACCACTATTGATCAAAATGAGGTTAAATTTTTGAAAAATAAAATTGATTGTTTGAGCTCAACTTTGAGCAATTGTGCATTTAACCACACTAGATTGGAGTTCTTGTTTTAAAGAAACAAACTCCACATATTCATGCACATCATCATCATGCATGTGCTTATGTTGCACGTCACGATCACAATCACACTCATAAGCATCCTAAGGTGTACAAATGTACACATTGTGGCCGCAAAGGCCATTTAGCAAAGTTTTGTTATGATAAGATTCATCATGTAAATTTTGCTAACAAAAATTTTGGGTTCCTTACAAAGCTAACCCCCAAGGACCAAAAGAAAATGGGTACCAAAGTCCCCACCTTTGTTTTTGATGTAGGTGAGGGCTCTCACAAGACGTGAGAGATTTGGTGCCTTGGTGGTGGTTGCATGGACTAGAAGGATATACATATTTGATGCACCGCTATCAAGGAGTTTTGGTGAGACAACCACCATGTTTGGAGCTTTGGAGTATAGTTCATGTATTGGTAACTATCTCTAAAACTCTTAGTTTAGTTTACATGCTTCTTTCATTTGATAATTATTTAGCATGTTCATGTTTTTGTGCTTCATGTGGTAGATACTTGTTTAAATGTAGTTTTTATCAAAACTTGTATTTATACATGTACAAATAGTGAGAACAAATTGATTCATATATGTTTGCACTTCATGCTCATTTGTACCCACTATATGCATATATATAGGCTAGTTTTGATGATTTCCTCATTTATACTTGTTTTGCCTATTTTTATGTTTTACTTCATGTATATGTAATTTTTATTCAAATCTCATAAATATGCATGTATACCCGTGAGTCTCTTGCCTTCATGCAAATACCTTTAATAGACTCTTTTATGTTTGGGATATGTATGTATATTGTTAGGATTGGATAAATCATACTTATACCTAGAATGTTTTTTTTTTAAAAGAAAAATAAATTTTCATGATTTGTTTAATAAAATAATATTCATGAGCTTTATTGACTATTTTCATGACAATGCTATTTACATGATTCTTGTACACTCACACTTCATTTGTTTTGTCATGACATTATTTCATGAACACTTTTATGAGCTTTATCGTTTTGAGTGTCAACTCTTATGTATTTGGTATGATTCATGAAAACATATGATTTAGTTTCATGTTTTGAAGGATCTTTAACTAGCTTTTCAAAAATTATCTTTAACTAGTTAATTATTTTTTTTGGAGAATGTAAATTTTATATTTCCAAAAAAAGTATCTACAAAAAGCCTTGCAGCAGCCCAAACAAGAGCTACATCAAAAACCTATCCTGTGATGCCAACATGAGGATTACATCAAACTCCCAATCCCTATCTCCCACAACCAGTAGAGGAAAAACCCTGTCCCCGAAGTCTGGTAGAACCTTGCTGCCAATTCTGGTAGCACAGGTCTACCAGACTCAGTTCTGGCAAACCAGAACAGCAGCATTAGCTGCTGTTCTGGCCAGAACTACACATCCAGAAAAAAAATCCCTGTCAGTCGACTAGCCAAGAGATTAGTCGAGTGAAAGCTATTGCAGTCGACAAAACCCAATAAGGCAAGTCGACTAAAAAGTAGCCCTGTCAGTCGCATAGCTCCCTGTAACAGAGATAGTCGACTAGTACAAACCGAGTAGTCGACTTGGCCCACCCCAAGTCGACCAATTCCAATACCAAGTCGACTAACCTCTGGAACTCCTACACCTAATTACACCATCCTTTGGAAGATTGCAGGCCTTTCCCTTCCATTTCCTCCTTGTTACATATGCGGAGCCCCCCAGGGACAACTCACTCTCCTCCGCCCAACTACGGGAGACAGGATCCATACCACCGCCTTTAAGCCCTGCACCACAGAGCCAACCTGTTGCTGGATAGCAGCCACACCTGGCTGTCCAAAGACCTGACCAGGAATAGGAGCACCACCCACCGAAGAACCAGTTCCTTGTGAATAGCCAACCACTCCCACCTTACCCTTGCCACCAATAGTGTGCAACATCCGAGCCTTCCTAGAAGACCCCTCCTCCACAGGCTCCAACTGCAAACCCTCACCATCAGTCTGTTGCTGGACAGCAGCCACACCTGGCTGTCCGGACTTCTTATTCTTCCCCTTTTTACCGACTCTAGTCCAACCCACATCACCAGTTTCCAGTCCCACTGCTGGGCACATTAGCGTATCAATCGGTTCAGTCACCAGACCAGCCTTAGCTGGCAGCAGGCCAGCCCCCATCTGGCCCTGATTGGAGCACTCCTCATCAGCTCTGGCATCCTCTTCAATCCCCAGGTCCACCCCCACAGCCGGCGCAATTCCCTGAACCTCCACCACAGGCGTAGCATCAGGTAACAATACAGTTCCCGGATCCAACACACTGGGGGCAGACACACCAGTACCAGCCGAGAGACACCCAGTCCCCACAGGCTTATCCACCCCCAACTTTGGCTTAACAACCCGTTCCTTGGCACCCCCCTCACCCAAAGACACACCTTTACTGCTCACAGACCACCACCAGTCTGCTGCTTCCTCTTAGTAACATATGCCAAATATTTCCTCCCATCTGACCCCTTGCCGCAATCTCCCTCCACATGCCCAAAAGTCTTGCACTTATTATAGTATTTGGGAGTAAACTCAGATATCACCGATTGATGATACACCTCCCCTATCGGTAGCCTCACTTCCACAGCCGAAACAATTTCCGTCGATGCATCCACCTCCACCAATACTCTAGCAAAGGAGAGCCTCTCCTTAGTCAGAGTCATTTTATCAGTAGATATGGGTTTCCCCACCCTAGATACAATCTTGCTGAGGGCTCGCGCATTCCAACAATCAAGGGGGAGGTCCGGTAGCTGGATCCATATCGGAACAGAAGATACATCCTCTCCCTCAAACCTGAAGCATCTCGGCATTATTTTCAGTATCAAATTACTCCCGTACGCAAAGTACGGTCCACCATTCAAGACCTTTAGTCTATCCTCATCGGATTGGAATTTGAAACAATCCACCCTGACCGATGTCTCCAATGAGTGCAGTTCACCTTCCATCCGTCCCTCAAATTACGGACTGCCGCCATACCAGGAAACTTGCCCGCAAATAGGCCCACCAAACAGTATCCCCAGGCCTCCTCAACAATATCCACGTCTTCCTCCTCTATCATCACAAGGTCTCCTTCTACATCCATCTCTTCCAGCTTAATCCCCTTGCCCAAATTGCGATTATCCCTAAATAAGTTCACCCATGGGGCCTTCTGGGCAGCCCCATCAGCCCGCTCATGGACCCTTACAGCGTCTACAGCACCAAGCTTTACACCAAGAACAACCAGGCTTGACTGGGGCAATTGATCAAACACCTGATCTGCCAACAGGCCCCCATCTGGCTTTAACAGATCAGAATTCTGGTCCCCTGTCTCCACCGACTTACCAACCTCTTCAACATCACAATCGGAGTCACTAGATGAAGTTTCAAAGCTACTAACCTCAGTGTCAGCAGAAGATTCCTGCTCACTGAGATTCGCAACTGCCTCCTGTTCTTCCACCGCCGGCTTCCGCTGAATTTGAACCGGATCCGTCTGAACCACCTTGGATCCCCCTTGGATCAAACTCCTATCCTGATCCCTAGCCACCCCAGACTTAGATCTGGTGGAAGGCCGCATGGGAGCCAACCTAGAGAGTAGCACAGCCGACTCTCCCACCAGCCCCCAACAGGGGAAAGTGGAACACGAGTACGAGATCAGAGATCCAACCAGGGAAGAGGATCAATACCAAGAAGAAGAGCCAAGCACAGTGAAGAGGAGCCAAGGCAAGCTTCCACCATGGGGGGAAAATCGCCTTGTGAGAGCTTCTCTCTCTAATTCCCTTGACTGACTAACTAGTTAATTATTCTTCATATGGGTAGTGGTTTTCACTATAAAATATTTTCAAACCCTATTTTCGAAAACCCCTTCCTACACCTTCATATGGGCGGATGGCTGGGCGAGTATGCCTTGTAAGCCTTATTGAAAATCTTTTACCTTGCGCATATGAAGGGTGGTAGGTTATGAGTTATATACATGATTTACATTGTTATTTTCAATTGATATCTCAATTGATATTTGTATATACTCATATTTTGTTTCTATATATGTATGTCTTCAATGTCAATTGGTATTATCATTTCCATACATATATATTTTAAAAAATCAAGCACACGTAAATCATATATATGCTTGATTTACAATTGATTCACATTTTTAAAGCACAAAATTTATGATGAAAAATAAAAATATTTGATCATTATGTTTACAATTGGTATCAATATGTTTCAACTTCATATTTGTTAAATTTCAATTGGTATCAATATGTTTTACAATAATGATTATTTACATTTGGTATCTTAAATTTGTTTGCTTTACAAGAGCTCTGATACCTTTAAAAATTTTGTTTAAGAAAAATGCAAAATTTTGTTTAAAAACAAATTAATTAAAATTTTTTTGTGTATTTCCTATATGCAAGGAGAGCTTAACATCTCTTCTACATATAGATTCATGTTGAGTATATCTTATATTGAGGAGCTTGACAACTCTTCTTTATGTGATATACGTGTGTAGGGGGAGCTTCACATCTCCTCTTATGCATTACATAATATGCGTTATGTGAATTAGGGCTTGTCATCCCTCTTTCATGTAATGCATATATGTAGGGAAGCTAACTTAGCGTCTTCCTCTTCATGAATGTATATCGCATATAACCTTTTATTGATTTAACCCCTTATTGATCTTTTTGATTATGACAAAAAGGGGGAGAAAAAATTGTTTTTACTTTAAACCCTTTGTTGATGATTGACAAAAAGGGGGAGAAGTATTTGAGATTATATGCATGTTTTCCTTACTTTATTATTAAAGTAGGAGAAGTATTTATATTTATGCATATATGTTTTGTTTTGCAAATAGGAGAAAAAGAATTTGATTTGTTTTATGCCTGTTAGCATGTTTATCTCCATATATTTGCATACATGTTTATGTGCTTCATTGACATATCTATTTGTTTATTTGCTATGCATGAGTTAAGGGGAGCTTCTTTGAAGTTTTACTTTAATCCCTGCATATATAACGTCATGAGTTTTGTCATCATCAAAAAGGGGGAGATTGTTGGCCCGAAGGCCCATCACTCTAGTTTTGATGATGATCAACTCATGTAGTTATGTTTACTAATGATCTTGTGTTTAATTAGTGACAGATTCATGGTCAAGATCTTAGTAGGTGTGGAGCTTCAAAAAGGATTTAAAGTCAAGTTTTTGAAGCTACCACGGTTTGATCCATCGAGTTAGTGATCGAGTTTGGATCGTGTTTGGATCAAGTCAAGATGATGAGAAGACTTCAAGTGAAGACTTCAAGAAGATGAAGACTTCTGTCTAGGTTTGTTTTTAGTAAGATTTTGTTTTAGATAAAATATAAAGGATAGAGTTGTTGGTGGATTGCTCAAGTATCATATACACACACACTCTTGATTTAGTTTGTTTTACAAAAGATTTTCTATTTTAGAAAAATACATGTTTGGATTTTGGTTTTCAAGTTTTCATATCTTTTATCCAAAACCATGTTTAGTGCATAATGTCAAAAACATAGATATTTCACCATGTTTGTGTAGTGGATCATATCCATACACTCTATGCTTCAAAAGAGTTTAAATATCTTATTTTTGTATTTGGAGAAGTTTGAAAAATCAGTTTTGGAAAATACCGTTTTTATTTTGAGCCAAAATTTTCATATTACAAAAATAGTCCAAATTGTTTGTAACATGCCTTGATTTTATGCAAGCATGTTTGTTTATCAAAGTATATTGGTAAAATTATTTTTGTAGATTTTCTATGATTTTATGGGAAAAATTAGAGCCAAAAAGACCAAATTTTTGATCCTGATTTCTGTTCCCTGGCTTCAACCGGTCGACCGGACGGTTGACCGAAACCTGAAGTCGGTCGACCGGGCAGTCGACCAACATGCACAGACATGCACGCCAGTTCTGGCAGGAGGGCCGGTCGACCGACCCAGTCGAGGCGGTCGACCGGACAGAGAGACTTGCTCTATGTATCCTGGCCTCGGTCGACCGATGGCACAACGGTCTGAAATATGACCGTTGGTCAGTCGACTAGCCGGTCGACCGACAGGCCTGACAGACCCTAACGGCTAGTTTTTCTAGCCCTATAAATTTGGGGGTTTGGGCATTATTTCATATAAGATTTTCTAGAGGATTTTGAGCCAGTTTTTCCTACTCCATTAAAAGAGTTTTCTCCACTAAACTGAGAGCTAATACTTCCAATCAAAAGGGGAGTTTTATTAAGAGTGTTAAAAGAGATTTCTTTGAGTTTTCCTCCACCATCTCTTTCCTTGTTTTCTCACACAACACTTGAGCTATCCATTATTATATCTACCTATAGGAGTTTGTTGTGAGATGATTTTAGGTGATCAAAAGTTGTGATCACCAAAGTTCATCTTTGTTTCCTTGAGGAGGCGGACGTGTGTGTTCGCATTGTTTCGGGTCCTAGTGGGGACTCGGTGTTTCGAGTTTGGGTGCGAACTTGTTGTTTGAGGTGCGGCCTCGGCGAGCTAGTGAGCTTGCGGTGTGTACAGACTAGAGAGTCCAAGGAGTTCAAGTGTGAACTCGCCTTGTAGGTGTTGCGGCACCGAGGAGTGATCCATTAGGATTGATTATAGTGAAAATCCTTCGTGTGTCGAAGGCGGGGATGTAGAGCAAGGGTGCTCGAACCTCGAAACAAATCCCTTGTGTTTGCGATTGCTCACTCTCCCTCTTTGTCTCTTATTTATATCTTGCATACTTATCTTATCTTTATATTATATGCATGATATACATTTGTATTTAATTGATATATATGCTTGTGTTTGTTTGCTAACATTTGTATTCAACCAAGAGAGGCAACGCGGCACCTCAACCCTTATCTAGGAGAATCTAGAGGAGTTAGTCCAGAGCCCTTCACGGGGAATTCGGCTACACTCTTGTGTTATACGTGGTGTTTAGTGTAATAGTTTTGTTTAGGTCATAATAGTTTTTAATTCCGCATTTAGTGACCATTAGATTAGCCATCACCTATTCACCCCCCCTCTAGGTGATTTACAACAACAAAGCTCCTATAGGATAGATATGGCAATGTAAAAACTCAAGCTTTTGTGAGAAAAACAAAAATAGATTTATGGAGGAAAAACTCAAAAAATTCTTTTTGGAAAACACAAAAGAATCACTCTTGTAAACACTCTTTTGATATAGAATTTAAGCTCTAAAACTTGCTGGAAAATCTCTGGGAAAGGCAAGAAAAACTGGCTCAAAAATCCTCTTCAAATCTTGTCTAAAACTAGCCAAGAGAACCCCTTTATAGGGGATCAAAAACTAGTGTTATGGCTCAAAATCTGGCCAGATAGGCCTGTCGGTCGACTGAATTTATGACCGTTGAGGTTGTCAGTTGACTGCCCGGTCGACCAGACCCAGGTCTTGACCTGTCATTGACCGGTTAGTCGATGAGGCAAGAACTAGAGAGCAAAGCTCTCTAGCTGGTCGACCGCTCAGTCGACCGGGGCCAGATCCAGAAAGTGAACTCTCTGGATCGGTTGACATCGGTCAACTGCTCGGTCAACCGATTTCTGGCTCGGTCGACCGGTCGGTCAACCGCCAGAAGGCCAGGCAGGGATAATTAGGGATTAAAACTTGGTCTTTCAATATCCTATAAAATCTCATAAAATCACATAAAATCCACAAAAATAAGTTCATTGAAATACTTTGAATTACAAATATGTGTGATCAAAAATCAACACATTTGCAAACATATTGAACTATTTTTTGTGATAAAGAATTTTAGCTTTAAATCGAAAACCGTATTTTCAAAATCAATCTTCAATTTGAAAAATGATTTTTTTTAAAAACTTATTCAAATATAAAAATAAGATATTTTAAACACTTTTGAAGCTTAGTGTGTATGGATATGATCCAATACACATTTAAGATGAAATATCTATTTTATTGACAATAAGCTCTAAAGTAAGTTTTGATAAATACAAAACTTAAACACATGATATAGAAATATCAAATAAGTTCTTCTAAATATTTGAACCAACAATGTATATGGATGAAATTCAAAGCACATATAAACTATGTAAACTTGTTTTGATGAAATCTAATCATGAAATATAAGGATGTATAATTGAAGCTCAAAAACAAAATGGTCTTTTCTAAAATTAAAACTATTTTTATGAAAACACATATAAATTTTATGTGTGTGTGTATGTGAGTTTGAGCAATCCACAACTAATAATTTACATCTTGTTTAAAACAAAAATCTTAACACTTACAAATAAGACACAAGTCTTGAAAATCTTCTCTATCTTGACTTGATCCAAACTTTAATCCAAAGAGTTAGACTCCTCTTGAGTACTTGATGCAATCTTAATGCGCAAGCTCTTGAATCAACACGGCTAGCTTCAAAATTTGACTTTTAATCTTTTATTGAAGCTAAACACCGACTAAGATCTTGATAGAAAATCTGAAACTATATAAACATAAGATCATTAGAACTATAACTACATGAGTTAATCATCATTAAAACTAGAGTGAAGGGCCTTTGGGCCAACAACTTATAGATTTTTTTTGGTATAAAAAACACTTTTCTTTTCCTTTTACAAAACTTTTTGAAATAAAAGAAATATTTTGATTTATTTTTAAGAAAATTAAGAGGATCTTAGGAATTAAGAAGACCTAAAATTATGAATTCTTAAATCAAGTTAAAATAATAGATTTTCTATTATTTTGTTAAATTTTAGGATTAAAAAGTAAGAATGAAAAAATTGATCTCAAATTTTTTGCCTTAGATTTATGCACTTCACACTTACACAATTTTTGGAATTGAAACAAAGACTAAAAATGTCATAAAAAATATATATTAAAAAATGATGATAAAAACCACTTATTAAAACTGGATAGTTATGCCTCAGGAAGCATGATTATTTACGCCTAAAATGGTGGACAAAAATAAAACAATCCCCTTTAGTTTTGTGGCCTTATTTACTCGAGTTCTTAAGCCCGAGGGATGTTTTCTCATCTGGTTCCCTAAAATCATCTGGTTTTGGAGTAACCAGCTAAAGGCTCACTATCCGGGTGAGCTAGAAAGCCTAATAAACTAAGAGAAGAAATTTTTTTGATATAAATAAATGACATGAAACTTAGAGTCGATATCTCAAAAATCTTCACAGTTCACAAAGTGCATATTTTCTAAGAGTTTTTATGAAAGATCAAAAAGTTAATTAAATTTTAATTCTTACCTTTAATTTATAACAAGATCTTGCATCCAGACTTCGTTTAAGGAGGAATAATTTCTTGTTAACCTATGACCTTAGATCACTTAAATTTTTGCAGAAATATTTTAACACTTATCTCTATTTCAAAATGTATTTTCAAAATACTAACATTTGATTTCTTTCTTTATGGATTTTGTGGGTGTAATCTATTGAAAACTCTCAGGAGACAAAACTTCTCCTCTAAGGAAGGACTAGAGGATTAACGACTCATTGCACATGCTCAGTGCAATCGCGTCACCTGCGAAAGTAATGTAATAATTTTCTTAATTTTTCTATTTTTCTCGGGATGAGCAAAAGAAAAGTATGGGCGTCTGATTTGTCTATAAAATTTCATATTTCATGCCACATCTTCATATTTATTCAATATTAAATTTTGTTAATAATACCTGTCTTGTATGTTCCTAGGTTCATGGTGTGGAATGAAGAAGCCTAAAAATCTCATTTATTTGATGATTTTAGAGCCTAAAATATAGCCATTGACTTTGAGAAGCTGATCTGCCAAATCTGGGTGCAGAAAATTAGAAACCAGCAAGGGAAAATAACATAGGGACAACCAACAGTTGGCGCAGCGCTAGTGGCCCCAGAAGGGCCACAGAAAGGCGACAAAAATAGCATTTCCGCGGCCTTCTGGTGGGGCCACGTGTCGAGCTTCGACGTATGGCCCCGTATACCTCCCCTGGTGCCCCCTTTGCCTATAAATACCCCAGGTTGGCCAGATTTTTAGAGAGAAGAGTTTTTGGGGTAGTTTTTAGGTAGTGTCCTTTCTTTAGTTTAGGTTAGTTGTTCTTCTTCTTTCTTTTTTGTATTTTTTATTTCTTGTAAATTGTGTAATAGGGAAGAGAGTAGTACATAGGATGAAAGTAAGAGTGCTTGTAATGGAGGGTGACACTCTATAAAAGGTTCTCTCTTATCTCTACTTGTTTCTTCTCTCTAACTCTTTACATGTTTAGCTAATTTTTCTTCTCATGGCAACTTACTACTAACCACTAACTATGTTAACTCTTTACTTGATAATCCACATGAATCTAATAGCCTCTACTTGGCATTGCTCTTGCAATAGCCATTGATGGCTCATGATTATAGATTCTAACACTCTAACATCTAACTCTCTAACAAGTTATCATTACTTTATTTCATACTTGCTCTAGTTAGTTTTGATAGTTTAAGTGTAGCTTGCTCTTATTTGTTGAGTTTGGATGTGAAAGTGATCTTATGAGCCATACTTTGTAAAGCTCTTGAAACAAGGACTAGTGATAGTCAATGATACACGTGAGGCAACTATCACTAAGAGGTTAGCATGTTAGTGGAGCCATTAGTAGTTAGTAGCCATAAGTTTTCTTTCATTTTTACTTTGTTTTAGAAATAATTACAAAAATCACAAATGTATTCTTTTCTATGTTTCCCACTTTTTTGCTTTCACCGTATCCTTCTCTTTTCATTATTTGTTTTCTTTTTTTCATTCTTTAAAATATTGAAGAAACTTTAACACACACGTGAACATACTGGTAAATCTTCTATTGCCCCATGGATTCAACCTGTTTAGCATCTACGCTATAACAGAAGTATCGAGGAAGCCAAAGCACACACACTTTAATTAGTAATTTCAAAAATGACACTTGTGCATAATTTTCCCCCGATCAGCTAGCTAACTCTCTAACACGACTAACTAACCTCTAACACTACTAACTACTAACTCTTAGATGATACAACTCATGTGATCATTGGACGCATCTAATTTCTAATCTTGTGCTTTACAAGTATTCTTGATTCCCAATGAAGATGAGTGATATTTTATTGAAGTTGTGTGATTCTCTCCAAATGACTCATGTGTGTCTCTTTTAGTGCCTTCCCACTTTGGCAAATACCTTGATGGAATATGATGATGGGTTTACCTTGGAATGCTAACAATTAATACATAAGCTTCTTATTTCATGCTTGCTAGAATAATGGCTTTGATGATCTAATGAACTTGACATTATTGCTATGCATTGTTAATTTATGAATTTCAAATCTTATGTTCCATTCTTGTTTATCTATTGAGAGCTCATGATCCAAGGAGGCCACATAACCAAGGTAAGAGAGGAATGCTCCAACAATTGGGCTATCTTTTAAACTTGATGAACCAAGATGGACATATTGCCAATAAATTCACATGAGGCACAATTCATCCAAGTGATTAGTAAGTTAGTAGTGTAAAGTTGTTAGCTAGTCATGATCTTCCTTCTATTGTCAAAACTCTTTTCTTAAAAAACAACTTTTTTCTCTTTTCAAATCTCTTATCTTTTTTAAACAAGACTTACTTTCTTTTTATTTTTAAACCATTCGTTGTTTTCATCTCGCATCTCTTGTTTTTGTTTTCTTTTTCTTTAAACCACAACAACCATAACTCAACAACCTTCTTCTTTACTTTCTTTTTCTTTCATTCTTAAATAAAGAAGAACCTCATTTCTTTTCAAAAACAAGAACTGCAAAAATCAGACAAAGCTTCTATCGTATACCCTCCCTACGGATACGACTTGTTATAGCTCTTTGATACAACGATAGTTCGAGAGAGCACATAAATATAATCCTAGGGCTTGAACATAGATATATCAACCAGCACGATTTGCTCTGAAATTTTGCACTTTTTCACCTTGTACAACATACACGACACACTTGCACACAAAATAACTCATGCACACAGCAAACACATACGGACTTAAACACGCACGCGCGCGCGCGCACACACACACACTATACATATCCTCACACACACACACTGTACACACATAAACATTAATATACACTTAGGAATATATAAAGAGAGAGAAAAAGAGAGTTATGGAGGGGAAGGAACTCACACACATGGGGAGTATGCGGTGGTGGAGCGGACGTGCTCCGGCGGAGATCGACAAAGAAGGCGGAGACCACAAGAGGTTCTGTTAAAAGGCACTGGAGATGGAGGGAGGTGCACAGGTTCCGCTGACAAGGTGAGAGGCCGCGGGGCTGGGCGTGGGCTGAGGAGGTGGGGGCTCGGTGGTGTTGGCGCGGGGTGATGCGGGCAGAGCACAACCAAGGGAGAGGGCCATGGTAGAGGAAGAGCCGGCATGGGAGGGGTGCTGCCAAGAAAGGAAAGTTGGTTGGGGTGCTCGGCCGAGAGGGGGAGATGGAGAGGCTTAGCCTTAGCGTGGAAAGGTGGAGATTGTTGGCTGGGTTGTTGTCGCGGAGGCTCACCGACGGAGAGAGGCATGGCATGGGTAGAGGGAGAGGATGTTGGCTGCTAAGAGAGGGATGAAGGAGGAGGGATTAAAATAGATTAGGTTAGGGTTTTGATTGAAAATAAGATTAGGTAATAAGGGATCATATAGGGAGGATTATGGGTAGTGGGTTGTGGATTTGGGTATGGGCTAACGGGTATGGGTTTGGGAATATAATGGGTATGGGGAAAAGGAAAATAGGATGAAAGAGGAGGTGGGCTTTGGAAAAATAGAAATGAAATAGTACTAGTACTAATTACATATGAATAGTAATAATTTAAATTAATCCTTAATGATGATAAAAATCGTAGTCATAACACATAAGATAATTAATAAAATATTTAATACAATTTGTATATACATACGTATTAAAATAAAATTATTATTGTTAAGTCATGTATTACAAAATATGGGGATTACAGATCCCCTCTCCTAGGAGAAAGATCATATATACTTGACAGGAATGCCGGCGTGAAGGCAGAATTAATAGACTGCTATAACTGCACGATCTACACGTGCTAAATTTGTTGTAATGGTCGAGATTACTAGAATTAGTTGGTGGGATTGCATGCTGAGAAATCTGTCACTGTGCATAACTGTCTGGGCTTATAGGGGCATTACACAATATGAACGTGGGGAGGACAGAGTTGCATAAGTATCGACAGAGATCATGGATGATCTGTTATTGGAGCTTCAGAATTGGAGCTGGGATCTTTGGGATGGGAAGGATCTCGAAGTAGAGAAGACCAGAGAAGGTGATGACTTTGGAGTGGTAAAGACCTCGAAAAGGTAGGTCTCAGAATGGTGGCATGTGGCTCTGGATTCTGAATGTCTTCATGATGAAGGCAGCTCCGAGAGTGCTGGATGTGGCGGAGGTTTCGAGTTGGACTCTTGGAGGTGTGGATTCTCAGGAGAAGCATATGGTATCTTGAACATGTGTAATCATCCTGAAGCGGGTCAAATTTTAACTACTACAGATGCCCCTCGCTTCCTCACTTGTCGGAGTGTAGGAGGGAAGTGGAGGAAGTGAAGATGCTCAGATGGATTAACAATATCTTAGAACTCATTATGACACTTGCGGACAGAGGAATGTGCGACAAATCTCTTTGGATCACTACGGATCTTCTAAAATTAATTGTAGGTTGTACAGTTGGTTGCCAGTTGTCACAACAGGTGGCTAGATCTCTCAAAAGGTCTCCTGCGTCTCTTTGAATCATCATTATGACTGAGATTGTAGGGCTTTATGGTTTGATGACAATGGTTAATTTTCTGCCTTAATTATTG
This sequence comes from Agave tequilana, assembly GCA_038442645.1. NCBI lineage: Eukaryota > Viridiplantae > Streptophyta > Magnoliopsida > Asparagales > Asparagaceae > Agave > Agave tequilana. The sequence continues at coordinate 18,581 of JAVJIF010007438.1, read as the reverse complement.
CCCGAAAATCTCGGGATGTGGGCTGACTTTGCAGGGATAGAGATTTGAATTGGAGGTTGTTTGACTTCTCATCTATCTATAAATTAGAGGCGGTGGGAGAAAATCATCTTCTTTAACTTCCTTAAAAACCTTTGCTTTGAAACCCTAACTTCTTCTTTCCTTGTTGCGCCACTATGTCCTCCTCTTTTCTTTACATCTAATAAAGGAAGGAAAAGGGAGAGGGAGGAGGATGAGGAAATGGTGATTAGGCTCTCTTTCTAGGGAGTCTAAAAGGTGTGTCGTATTAGTCACCGTGAAGGGGCTATTACGGTGCATTAGTCATCGTAATAGGGTGCCGCCAGCGAGGATAACAGATAGGATTCTTGTTTCAACTAGATCGGGCAATCTGATTTTCGGGTTACTTATTTTTGGGCGAGCAAGCTTCAACCTTAAGGTTGTCAGCCTTTTTCCTGATGGCGTGTATGAGAGAGGAGAGGGAGCTCATCGGCTGGGTGCACTAGTGAATTGCTTCTCACCTGGAGTTTGGAGCTCTTCCTTATAATACCTCAATGAGAATGTGAGACCATCACCTTCTTCTGTGTCTTGCAAGCTTCAATCTCTAGAGATACGTCCTCACTCTCCTAGGGCTTTCTGGGAGTCCTAATTTTATGCCTTGGAGGGACACGGAGGCTGGGGAATATGACTGCCTGTTCATAAGCCATGGTATAGATGAAGATGGACGACTGCTTCCCAGTGACATTCTCCGATGAGCAAATCTTTGTCATTCAGGATCGAGGGTCTGTTAATGGTGGCAGGACTGGAGTGTCTGGCTCTGGATATATTGTATTTCTTTTCAAAAAATGTAAATACAAAGACGTAAAAGAATTTGTATTTCTCTTGTCAGATGTAATCAAATAAATTTAATGGAACGGTTCTCAGAATGGAAACATCTTTTGGAATGGAAATATATTTTGGAATTGAAGTGAATTTTGGAATAGAAATAGTTAGTGTTTAGATCTTGCCTGGCTTGTTTTATCCTTGGCTTTTGGAATGGTATGACCATGCCTCTTCTAAGTGTTGATCTCTACCTCTGGTATGATTGGTTGGATAAGAAGTGGCTTGGTTAGTTTGCGATGTAGTTTCCAAGTGAGAGAGATCCCATTAGTGGTACCTGCAAACTTTTGGCCTCAGAGTGGGAAAAATCTCAGCAGCGGAGTTAGATTCACAGTCATCTCTGAGTGGGAAAAATCCCATTAGCGGAGCAGGGAACTTTGGTTGACTTTGAGTAGGGGAGATCCCATTAGTGGAGAAGGGACTCCGAGTTGGGAAAAGCCAAAAGCGGAGAGTTTTCGACTGCCCGTAGGCTAATCGAGAGGAAGCCCGTAGGCTAGAACCTGCGTTGCCATCTCTAAGTGGGAGAATCCTATCAACGGGATCATGCAAACTTTGATTGGACTGTGGTTGAAATTCTAGCAATGGAGGAAAGACTCCGAGTGGAGGAAATCCCACAACGGAGAGTTTCTACTGCCCATAGGCTTATCAAGAGGAAGCACATAGGCTGGTGCCAGTGGGGAAATCCTAGCAGTGGAGCGGTGAACTTGATAGGACTGCAATGATTAAGGGCAAAAATATAATTTTATTTGATAACTAAAATAAAATACATGGAATAAAGTTAAAATATAGGAAGCATCATGGATGATGGTGCTGCCTTCTCTTTATTGGAGTGCGAGATCACTCAATCGCTTTATATTGGGTGATCACGTGTTAGGTTGGGCAGGCGACAGAGCTTTCAGCTATCCTGATCTAGAGTTTGCTTCGAGAGTAAGGATGTATTCTTTGAGTAATCCCTAGCGACGAGCTCTTTCAGTTATTTTCGGAGGCTCCAGCAGTGAATGATCTTGTGCCCTTTACTATCATGGTAAGAACAGTACTCTTCTACTTAAAAAAATGTAGGATCATATCGGATTGGTCTCGGGCGCCTGACCCATGATTGGTCCTTGATGGCATTGAAGATCTCGTTGATGAGGAGCTTGAGAAGAGTGAAGTGCCCTGTCAGCTTGAAGGCTTGAGCAGACTCGGTGAAAGAACCAGGAGCGCATGTCTCTTGTAGGCGGGTTGCTCCCGATTCGGGTTCCTGGCTCCGGTAGTAACTTCATATGTGGCTTTGACTTTTCTCCATCATTATTGTGTTTAGCAGAATGGTTGGCGAAACTCTTCACCACTTCCTCCAACTGGATGCAGGGCTGAGCTTGGAATAAAACCTCATTCATCCAAGTGACATGTGCTTCAACAGATGCTTGTACAGGGTGTGAGATACCAGCAGCTCGCTGATGAATGCAAGTGCAGAGACATGCTCACCGCAGTTGAAACTTGGCTAGCTGGCTCTAAAAGTAGTCAACATAGGACCTGAAGTTGTCATCCTGTCTCATTTTGACAGTGAGAAGGTGGTGGATGTTCTTCTTGGCCTCCCAACGAGAGGCATACAGAGTGAGAAACGCTTCGATTACTTCTTCGAAGTTGTGGAGAGAATATGGTGGTAAGGAGTAGAACCAATCCGAGACCACACCTTTCAAACTAGATGGAAAGGTTAGGCACATGAACAGATCATTGCGAGAATACACTACCATCTTATCCCAGAAGTGCCTGATATGTTAAATCGGGTCACTTGTTTCAAAATAGTAGTTAAAAGTCAGAATTGCGAACTTCTTTTAAAACTCGCATCCAGGGTCTCTTCAGAGAGAGGAGAGTCAAAGACTCTGGTAGCGGCTTATTTCAGTCTGCTTCAGAGTTGTAGTTTAGCCTTCTCGATCTGTCTTTGGATCAACTCGTCGAGGGCTCAGATGTCAGGAGATTCTTTGATTCTTCTCCGAGTTTGGTGTTGATAAGCTTCTGGCCGGAAACAAGGAGATTGACCTCATTGGAAGTAGTCTTTGTGCAGGGGGACATCAGTCTGGGCTGCCTTAGAACTGTGATGGGCACATCAGTCCGAGTCTCTCTGATTTCAGGCTCGCTTTCTGGCTATGTTTGCTCCTAGGCTCTCTGGAGAGTGGCAATTTGTGCCTAGAGCCGGTCATTGAGTTGTTTCAATGTTTCTTGCTCACAGGCAGTTCTTTCGCAGTCGAGGGCTACTTGCTCCTTGTCAAGATTTGACTAAGCTTGCTACTCCTTCATCTGCTCCTCCATATCAACAAGCATCTGAATGATTTGGCCTACGAGTAATGGCGATTGGGCACTAGTGGTTTCCCCTTGAGGTGAGGAGGAGCCAGTGTCCTCAGTGGCATGTTATCAATCGATGACAGGTGGTAGGATCATGCCCCCGACAGTATTGTTGGTCATGCCTTTTAAAGGGATGTCGTTGTGGGTGATGGTTTGCTTTCTCGGGGCCATCAACGCTAGGGAAGAGGCTTTTTAAAAAAAGGTCTTGGATTGAATGGGAGGGAGATCTTGAGTATGGACTCAGATTTTAATGAAAGCACCAGTTTGTGGTGAATAAAAACTGGCTTGACCTAGATGAAACCCACTACATGCAATTTGAAAACTCCTCGGATGGTATCTGTCAGAGCACACATAGGAAAAAAATACCTTTCAGGTTAGGAGCACCGGTGTGGTACCAGTCTAAGACCCTTAGGCATGAGATCAATAGATGGAATGGAAAAGAAAGACTGACATATGACAACTACCGGGATAGTGGTGGAGATGTCATGTAGAGGACAACTGCGGGCGTGATAGGAAGGACCGACAGAGAATAATTGTCGGCATGTTGGGAGGAAGTATTGCACATAGGACAACTGTGGGCGTGTCAGTGCACTAACAGAGGAGAACTACTGAGTAGTGTGTGGTTGTGTGTACTCTGAGGATTAGGAAAGTGATACCCTTCTCCTAGGAGAAGAAGGATCATATATACCTGACAGGAATGCCCGCATGGAGGCGGAATTGAAGGACTATTGTAACTGCACGATCTACACATACTGAATTTATTATAATGGTTGTAATTACTAGCGCTGGTTAGTGAGACTACATGTCGAGGAATCTGTCACTGTCCATAACTGTCCGTGCTGGACATTACACGTTATGAACGTGAGGGAGGACGAAGTTGCATAAGTATCAGCGGAGATCATGAACGATCTGTTGTTGGAGCTTCAGATTAGGAGCTGAGACATCAGGGATGGATTAGATCTCAGAGTGGAGAAGACCCAGAGGAGGTGAGGACTTTGGAGTTTAAGACCTCAAAGAGGTAGAAGTCTCAGAATGGTGGAATGCCTCTCGGGATGAGGACGTCTTTGGAACGGGGGGCAACTCCAGAAGGCTGGATGTAGCAGAGGCTTCAGGTTGGATTCTGGGAGGTGTGATTTCTCGAGAGAAGCACATGATAGGTTAGACACGTATCATCATCCTGATGTATGTCAAATTTTGACCACTACAGATATTATATTCAATAGTTTTAAAATTAGTGAATCTCATAAATGCGTTTATAGTAAGATTGTACAATAATTCATTATTTAATGTCATTATGTAGATGACATGTTGATTTTAATTCTAATATGAATGTTACAAATAACACTAAATCTTTTCTTTCCTCCGAAGTTAGATATGTATGATTCAGATTTGACTAACAATATGTTAGGGGTACTTGTTGAAGGAGTTGTGAGGAGGAAGTTTTTAGGAGTCTCTGGTTTAAGTTCTCCTAGGGTCTTATGTTCAAAAAAAGTTATTACTTGTTTGATAGCTGTTCACACAATAATCATTTTTTAAAGAATGTGATATATGGGAATATCAAATTCAAAATTATTTATTAATTGATAATTCCATGAAAATCACTACTAGAAAATAAAAACTTCTACTTCAAAAGAAATATAAACATACCTTAAATCTTGAACAGTTATTTTTTATGTGACAGTTCTGATTGTCACAACTGTTCCGAAAAGATAAATAGTTACCAAAAAAACTTCAAAGGATCTCGACTCTGTATAAAGCAAGCAGCCTTCCAAGAGAGCACAACATCTTCAATAATGCTTCATGAGATCGAATACAACATATGTAATGACGCAACAATTTAATTAATTGATAGCCAACGAATCGAACTTAGCAAATTTTTAAATTGCTCAACGAACATCTCTTTCAGAGATTGTACTAAATTTTGAAAGATAGGATGAGTTTTTGTGTAATTTATTGCATTGCTCTTTGATGAATTCTTGGAGTTTGTGTATTTTATTTGTATTCTAGCCTCAGTTTTGAGAACCTACAGATATCTTTTTTTATGTGTGTGTATGTGTGAAGTTTGTGTATTCTACCTTATTTACGCCTAAGTTTTGGGAAAAACCTAGGTGCTTATCTCTTGATTCTCTGTACATGGGCACGTACATATGTATACATATTGTGTATGATATATAAACTTACATGCTCAAAAAAAAAAAAAAAAACAAACACAACAAATAAAACATTTTGCTAGCAAGCTCCATTTTTATTTAACCTCAATATGCATGGTCTAAGACTTTTAGATGATCATTTATCTATATATTTTTTTAGTTGCTCATCTCTCACACACAGCTCTCTTGATTTTCTTTTGGCTTTTTTTTCTCTATATCATTAAATGTCCTTTTAAAGTCGGATTTTTTTTTTATATTTGTTTTAACTTCACATATTTTTTTTCTTTTAACCTTATTTCTCTCCGTCTCTCTCGCCTCAAGAACTGCTCTCTCCCTTGGTTTCACACCGTTAGAAACCGCTCTAAATACGACACCCCACTCACCAATCTCTCTGCTTGTTATATTTTTCACTTCTTCCATCTCTCTCCCAGACCCAGATCAGATCCCTGCGAGGTCTGTTTCATTGCATTTGTTATTGTTAAGTCTTTTTAATTAAAAGATTTGGAGAATTTCTTGGGTTTCGCATTCTCTAATTTCTTCTTCTTTTTCATGCATGTGATTGATCAATAGAAAATAGTTTCTTCAATCTGATCCTTTCTGCTAGTCTTTTTGGATGAAGAAACTACTTTTTCTGATTACTATTGGGGATATTATTTCTGTTATAAACACTGAATGAACGTTTTTCTTTCATTTTGTTCCCGATTCTTTGATTCAAGTGTTTTTTTTTAATTAAATTCACAGATCATAACTTATGATGGTAGAACTTTCTGTCTTCTCATTTATCCCTGTTGTTTTATCTGATACTTAATTACTATGTGATTAGTAGAACCTTTGATGATTAGTTGCCAAATCATCTGCATTGAAATGACATATTTTTCTCTCTCAAAATCTTATTTGAATATATAACATTTTTGAAAAAAGTTGTCCCTCAAAAAAAAAAAATTCGCATAATCTTTTTACTTTCGTTTTGTTCTTGATCCTTTGATGCATGCCATGTGATGGTAGAATTTTTGATGTTCTCATGTATCCTTAGCAATTTGTTGTTTCATCCAACAGCTATGACTCTGCATTTAATAGAATAAGTTTGGTGTGATAGGAGAGATCCATCTTTGTGTAGAACTTTTGATGGTTAGTTGCAAAATTATCTGGAATGAAATGACATTTTTTTTCCACAATCTATTTGATTTTATAACATTTTTAAAATAAAAAGTCCCCATCATAAAACATTTTAAAATTTTGTTTATATAGTTTTTGTTCTGTTCTCAGGTGGTTCATGACTATTGCAGACTTTCAAATGAGAAACTAACTACTAAAAGAAGAAAACCAGCAACACAATGGCTATGTTAGTTAGTTTTCTCCTCCTTCATAAGTTAGTCCTAAGTTGCTATAATTGGATGCAGTTGGAGACTAAATTTATAATGATGTATAAATTTTTGTTATTCATTCCAATTTCCATGGTTGTTTATGATCCATCTCTTGTTAAATACCATGGTTTACTAGTACTATTTTTCCTACTGCAAGCCAGTCAAAATTTTCAAAGCATATAAGCTGTTTTATTTACTTGATCAGCATATATTTTTGCTTATTGGAAATTAAGTGATTTATATGATACCCTAAATTCAATCTTCTATCGGGAATTAAGTAAACAAAACCTGAATGAAAATATATATTGAAGAATCATGACTAATCTCTCTTACTTTTATCAGCTAGACGGCCATGGCCGATCAGATTTCTCATCCCAGTGTCGTTCAGAAGATCGCTGGCCAGTTCCATCTCAGATCCAGCTTCTTGCAGGATCTTCAGTGTCATAACCAGAGCTTTTCCACGCTCTCTGCATACCGGAGACGCTTCACAACAGGGAGCTACGTCAATGGGGGACTGCAGAGTCCTTTGCTCATGGCAGGCAGAGGTCTCAGTGATCTCTCCATGATCATAACTGCCTCTCCAGTCTTTGCGAGCGCTCCAGCAGAGAAAGGATTCTCGGGGTTTGTCATCGATTTTTTCATGGGTGGCGTCTCTGCTGCAGTCTCTAAAACTGCGGCTGCTCCTATTGAGCGTGTGAAGCTACTTATCCAGAACCAGGATGAGATGTTAAAGACGGCCGCCTGTCACAACCTTACAAGGGAATCGGGGACTGCTTTGCTCGCACGATGAAAGACGAAGGATTTGGGTCATTGTGGAGAGGAAACACTGCGAATGTTATTCGTTATTTCCCGACTCAGGTCGGTCTTCCCATTCTCACTGGCTCTTTTACAACACTTTAGGTGCATGTCACTTGCTATCAAAGATCCATTGTCAAAAGTACATTTATTTTCCCTAGATTCCCTACAGTGTTCTAATTATGAAAATACCTGAAAATTTATGGAAGAATCCTCACTAGCCAAGTTCAAAGAGATTACAGTACTTGTGATCTTATATTGTAATAGAATCCAATACCTCAATTATTATATTGTCTTCCCAGCTACAACAAATAACATTGATTGATGATTCCATATGTACTTCATCACTAGCCAGGTTTAAGGAAAAAATAATTTGTTAATTATAAATAATAACTGTTCACTATTTTTCTTTTAAAAAAATCAATATCTACTATAAATTTATATTTTCGATTTACAGTGAAATAATAGGAATGTCAGCAGTAATACTATACTATCACTTTTAATGCTGATAATAATTGACTCTTAGAAATTTCTAAATTAGGAGTCAAATTTCTAATTGATTCTTAATTATTTCAGAATTGTATTAATTCTAGTATTGGAAGAATTTAAGAGTTCTAATTAGATTAAGACAATAAAAAAAACACACAGATAAATGGTTATATTGCTCAAGTTAGAGCTAGATGTCATTCATTGTTAGGAACTTTGTGTGTCAAAGAAAGATAATGTTATAATCATGTAGTATGAGAATTTACATAAATGATATCATCTTATAACTCTGAACTAGTGTAGATGTCCTTTACTATCTTTCCTCTTTTTTTCCCCCAAATTTTTAAAATATAATTTTCTTCTTCAGGCATTAAACTTTGCCTTAAGGATTACTTCAAGAGGATGTTTAACTTCAAGAAAGATAAAGACGGGTACTGGAAATGGTTCGCGGGTAACCTGGCTTCAGGGGGTGCTGCTGGTGCATCTTCCCTGTTCTTTGTGTACTCTCTAGATTATGCCCGTACCCGTCTAGCTAATGATGCCAAGGCAGCGAAAGGGGGAGGAGATAGACAGTTCAATGGTCTCATTGATGTCTACAAAAAGACTCTCCAGTCAGATGGTGTTGCTGGACTCTACCGAGGATTCAATATCTCGTGCGTTGGAATCATCGTTTATCGTGGACTGTACTTCGGATTGTATGATTCTCTGAAGCCCGTGCTTCTTACAGGAAAGATGCAGGTATCTGAGTTAAATATGATTTGTGCTTTGTAACATTGAAAATAGCTAGAATGAGAAACTAAAATCAACTGTTGCATGAGCCAAGTTATGCATTTCTTGCATACTGAGTTAATTTAATGTATGCAAATGGATACATTTGGAGCTTCTAGATGTATGCAAACTGATTCCATACTATATATCTGAATAATTCTAGGTAATTATGCATCTTTTCTTTGTTGGGTAATTTCAGGATAGCTTTTTTGCGAGCTTTGCTCTCGGTTGGGTGATTACCAATGGTGCAGGACTCGCATCCTATCCTCTTGACACGGTTCGCAGAAGAATGATGATGACCTCCGGAGAGGCTGTGAAATACAAGAGCTCCATGGATGCTTTCAGCCAGATACTGAAGAATGAGGGAGCGAAATCTCTGTTCAAAGGTGCTGGTGCCAATATCCTGCGTGCCATTGCAGGCGCCGGTGTGCTTGCTGGCTACGACAAGTTGCAGATGATCGTGTTTGGCAAGAAGTATGGTTCTGGCAGTGGTTAAATGTTTTTAATAGGTGGTGATGAGAACATTCATTCGGCAAACCTCTCATGTTTTAATAATTTTGTTTAGTTCAGGTATTCTTTTTTTTTTTTTTGGGTACTTTGTTTAGCTGGAGTATTCTCCTGCAAGTTTTGTTTGAGTTGTCAGTCTGCAAAATCGTAATTGTTATCTGAAGGTTGAGTTGAAGTTGAACCGAGAATGATATACAGATGAATTTTCATAGAGGAACCTTGGGTTCTTGGTGAGGATAAAAATTATGGATATTTTAATCTTTATTATTTTCTTTTTTGCTGATTGTAAATTTTAGCAAGCAGAGAAATATGGTTGATCTTACTTGAGGAATTAATTTTTCATTTGGTTATATGTTCAAGACATTTCAGCTACGGATTGGTACAGTAACAATGTACTGAAACAATCACTTTCATCATGGAGTGGAAATAGTCTAGGTAGGAGAGAAAACGTACCAGAAATGTGCTGCTGGATTCTTTGAGCAAAAATAGGCCATCCCAACATTAACATTACTAGCAAGTGTCCCCCTCTATTCTCGGCGACTGAGGCAAATGGTTGAACTTATCAGTCTAATGATTTTGAAAGATTTAAAATAATTATATAGATATTTGTATTTATTTGATAATACTTATAATCATATCAATAATCAGATTGGTTGTGTTGTAATAAAATTATGCTATTAAATAAATTATATTATTCTTCTTGTTGAGTAAACAATACGTTATGTAAAATATGTATTTCAAATAAATAAAATAAATATTTTACAAATACATACATGTGCGTCTCTCTTTCTCTCTCTAATATATATATATATATATATATATATATATATATATATATTAGAGAGAGAGAGACAGAGAAAAGAGAGACTTGTGTCCTTCCAAAAGGATTCGAGACTGAATCCTTCCCACTCAAATTAACCCTCAGACATTCAAATACAAGATCTACATCGTTGAAGTTGATCTATATTATTTGAAGTATGTATAAACAAAAATTCAAGTGTTTTGAATACTTCTGCCTATTCATCATGTAGGGAAAAAACGGACAGCCTAAATAGTAAGTTGGCTAGTTTAACGGTGTAGATCATTTGAAACCTAATAAAATTTAATTTGTAGGGGGTTTTAGATGTTTAAATCATAATGAAATGATCGGATTGAGAATTTGTTGTCTAAAGATATGGATCTAACCAACTCACTACTTTCGGCCGTCCATTTTGCGTTGCTTGATGGATGGGCAAAAAGTATTCAAAACATTTGAATTTTGGTTTATAGATACTTGAAATAATATAGATCAACTTCAACGAAGTGGATGTTGTATTCGAATGCCGGAGGGTTTATTTAAGTGGGAAGGATTCGGCATCGAATCCTTTTGGAAGGACACAAGTCTAGCTCGAGCTGTGTGTGTTTGTTTGTGTGTGTCCTTTCAAAAGGATTTGAGGCCAAATCCTTCCCACTCAAACATCAACATCCGACGTTCGAATATAAGTTCCATTCAGTTGAAGTTGATCTATATTATTTTAAGTATGTGTAAACTAAAAATCAAGTTTTTTGAATACTGTTTGCCCATGCTTCAAGTAAGAAAAAAAATGGATAGCCTAAATAGTAAGTTGGTTAGTTTAACGGTGTAGGATAGTTAAAATCTAACAAAAAAAGTTTGTAGGGTTTTTAAATGCTTAGATCATAATCAAATAACCGAATCAAGAATTTGTATGTCTAAAGACATAGATCTAACCAACTCACTGCTTTCAATCGTCCATTTTACGCCGCTTGATGGATAGGCAAAAAGTATTCAAAACACTTGTTTTTTGGTTTATAGATACTTGAAATAATATAGATCAACTTCAACAGAGTGGATCTTGTATTCGAATGTCGGAGGGTTTTATTTGAGTTGGAAGGATTTAGGCTCAAATCTTTTTGGAAGGACACAAGTCTATCTTATATATATATATATATATATATAATATATATATATATAATATTATATATATATATATATATATTATATATATTATATATATATATATATATATATATATATATATATATATATATATATATATATATCCCGCAGATACGGAGACGTTATTGCGACGTATATATGTAGGTCAAAAATACCCTCACAATATACACTAAGCATCAGTACAGGCGAGAATCAGAGTACGTAAGCACATAGTACATTATACATTCCAACATAAGAATACAATTACAAAGTTATCATAGGTTGTGACATAATATTACAAGAATATTACATCATCTATAGGCACAAATACGAGAATGCAAAGAGATATACATTTCTGAATGGTACAAAATATGCTCACGAGTCACAAAGGGAAAACTCGAGGGCCGAGCAGGGGGCCTGAAAGGATAGGGTCCGAAACTAGTCTGCCAATGATTCACGCTTCCGCTGCGCCACTCTGATCAGCAATAGGGAGAATCCACAAGCTCCAACCTCTGGGATCTGGACATGAAGATTCAGGGGGAGTTAGAACACACCAACGAGTGGGATGGCGAATGCCAAGTGGCGTGCAGGGATAAGCACACGTGTATCAATAAATCTAAGTCATAAGCATGTATTGAAAATCATGTCGTGAGCACATGCATACAAGAGTAGGTAAGGAGGCGGGAAGTAAAGCAGATAAGGCAACACTAAGTATCTTCTAAACTGACATAAAAACGAAAAAAAAACTGATAAAACCGAATAAAGCTGAATACGAGAAAAACCAATCGTACGAGCTTAGGTCATGGCTCCATGAGATTAGTACGTCGAAGGAATAATCCAAATAAGGAAACTTTTATCTATATACTTTAATTCCATGTCCCCGTAATCCAAACGTATACAATCCAAGTTGCAAAATAACACAACGAATTGAATATTATCATCTTATTATAATTGAGGTCGTCTAAATTGTAGGTTTTAGTGTGTGTCTCATTCCACATACTTCCACTTATACCTATGGAACCAGTTATTTGAAAACTGATAAAGATTGATGGGTCATATTTATAGTGGGTCTCGCCTCTGCTAGGGACAACGTCCCACTACTACTCTTTCTCTTGAGAATTATATTACACCCAGACACGAATCTCTCGGGAATTATATTACACCGTGACACGAATAGTCTGCCCTGTGACCACTATAAACATGGGAACTAATCAGAACCCATCAGTTTCCCTCAAACCTGGTGCAAGTGTCTTATTTAAAATTTATTATGTAATTATCAATTTATCGGAATAGCAGAGAAGGACAAGTTCAGGAATTCAGGAGTACAAGAGTACATGTATAACAGAAGTACATGAGTATTAAGGATACATGTCACTATATATAATACAGGATAACAGGTACAGAATCATGTAAATGTGATAATCACAGGTCAAGTGTTAACATACAGATAGCAGGTGATAAGTGATATTATTACAGGAGCAGGTGACAAGTAGTAACTTGTCAGGGGTCAGGTGGTAATACATCAGATGTCAAGTGATACAGGCAGGTGTCAGGTAACATCATGTAGATGTCAGGTAATAATACGATAAGTATTAGCACATTAAGAGAAAACATGCTAAGTAATAGCGTAACAGCCAAGCACAATCAAGCAGAGCTTAAGTAGTGCTGGAGGCGCGCGGACAGCAAACAGTGTTTAGTCGCTAGAGTGCTTGACGGAGCTTACTAGTATGACTCGGCTTAAAAGGCGAGTCTAAATACGACAGAATTTCACCTAAACGAATCTAGTGGTAAAGCACTGAGCGCTAAGCATGCCTACCAGGCGGAGCATGAGAGATCTGATGGTCTAAGCACACTCCTCTTTTGAGAGGAGGGGCAAGAGCCCGGAGGCTAAAGTACGCTCGGGATCTAGGCACACTCTAGGTAGCTACCACGAAACGCATAAGGGTGCAAGGTCTAAAACTAGTTGGGTAGCTAGCTCGGGAGTAGGCAGAAACCCTGAGTCGGTATAAGAGTACCTGCACGAGACGTTAGTACCACACGAGCATATATATAAACGTGAGAATATCTAGGCTACCATAGAGTGGTGAAGCCCGAAGGCTGAGTAGAGAGCCCGAAGGCTGAACGACCACGAAGGGTCGGCCATGCATAGTATAAAAGCAAAATAAAATACATTTCAGGCATGGTATATGTACAAGAAAAAACCTAACCTATCCTAGTACAAACATTCGTCACAGGTATATACATTTACAATTCTGGGCACTCGATCACATACAAATACAAGGGTACAACCCAATACAAAATACTAATACAACTCAAATACAAAATAAAATACAAGTCGACCAGACGAAGCGGAAAAACCCAAAATGAGGGAAGGACACTCGCCTAAATCTTCGAAAAATCATCGTATATCTAGAATCCTAGAAACCCGAGCACGTGCGTCAACATATATATATATATCAAAATATATTTTATATTATATGAGAGAGAAAAAGTTAGAAAGAGAAAGAGACCTAGAGAGAGAAAGATCTAGAGAGAGAAGCAGAGAGCTAGAGAGAAAGACCTAGAAAAAAAGAGAGAGCTAGAGAGAAAGATCTAGAGAGAAGGAGAGAGATCTAGAGAGAAGGAGAAAGCTAGAGAGAAAGATCTAAAGAGAGAAAGATCTAAAGAGAGAAAGAGAGAGCTAGATAAGATAGAGAGAGAAACGGACAGAGAGAAAGAGACAGAGGGGGGAGAGAGAGCGAAAGAGAGAGAATGAGAAAATAGGAGAGAGAGTAAGAGACATGAGAGAAAGAGAGAGTGAGAAAACAGAGGAGAGATAGAGAACAGGAAGGGGGTAGCAGCCCATCCAGCTTACACACAGAGCCAGAGGGCCCCTGGCCCTGCCGCTCCCTGCCCCTGGCCAAGAGCCGCCAGAGGCACGACGTCAACCGCCGCTGATCGCAGGTGGCTAGCCAGGCCCAAGGAGAGAGGATGGAGTATTTTTTGGAGAGGGTTTCGAAGTGATAGAGTGGGGATGATGATGGTTGTGATGGTGATGTTGATTTGGGTGGTGGGATGTTGAAATTGAAGGAGATGGGAGGAGGAGGAGGAGGGGTTGTAATTGAGGAGGAGGAGGAGAAGGAGTAGGGATTGTAATTGAGGAGGAGGAGAAGGAGGAGTAGGGATTGTAATTGAGGAGGAGGAGGTGGTGGTGATTTGGTGGTGGTGGTGGTGGATTGAGAAATTTAAGGTGATGGTGGTTTGGAGGAGGAGGAAGAGATGATGGTGTTATTGGAGTTGGTGGAGATGGAGAGAGAGTTGGGGGAGATAGGGAGAGAGTTGGGGGATATAGGAGGCCGCCAGAATTAGAGAGGCCACGGGGAGGCAGCGCCGGAGCTGGGGTTGCTAGCAGTTAGGACATGGAGATGAAATATCACCTAGAGGGGGGGTGAATAGGTGAATAGGTGATATGCTAATCTAGTCAACTCAATACGGAATTAAAAACTAATTGCAATTTCAACAAGAGATGCACATAACCAAGCCAAGCATATAAGTATGTATGAGCAATATGAATAGATGCAGGGCACAAAGTAAAGAGAGAGAGTAAGAGTCAATGAACAAGCACAAACACCAAGATATGTTTCGAGGTTCGAGCACCCAGCTCTACATCCCCGCCTTCACCCAGAAGGATTTTAAGTCTACTAGCTTGTCCACAAAGGACTCCCACAAAGGGAACCTCCACGAGGATTTGGGGCAATCACAATACAAGGAGTACCCAACTCCTCTCCTTACAAACACAAACATCCTCCTTGAGGCACAACTCCAAGCCAACAAACAATCACCTCACAACCCGAGGGATTAGCACAAAGCCAAGCAAGGATCACCTCACAACTTGAGGGATACAAACCACTTGCACAAACAACCTCCTCAACCCAAGAGGGAAAAGCACAAAGCAAAGTATAGAGGGTTTACAACTGGTGGTTCAACAACAACCACAAACAATCTCTTTCCCACACAAAGATCCTATAGAAAAGATAGTAGATTTTTGCTCAAGTGTGGAGAAAACCAAGGGATTTGAAACCAGCAACTCAAAGAAAATCTTTGGGAAAAATAGAAAATGAGGATAGTGAAGTTCAAACAAAAGCTTTTCCCAAAATTCTTTTTCTTTGATTTTTCAAACCCTAATAAAAACACCAAAAAGATTGTTCAATTGAATCCAAAAACCTCTTTAAATTGCTGTGAAAACACCAGAGAGTAGGGAAAAATCGCACAAAAAAATCTTAGAGAAAAACTCTTGCAAATGGGGTATTATAGACAAATCTGGAAACTAGTCGTTGGCAGCAGATTTGGCCAAAATACCACTGCCGGTCGACCGGTCCGGTCGACGCCCCAACGGTCAATTTTTACCCGTTGGCAGCTACCGGTCGACTGGCCCGGTCGACCGAAACAAACAGAGAGCTCTGCTCTCAGTCCGGTCGACCGTGCCGGTCGACCGTCCCAAAGCTGCCAAACGTGCACAGATTGTGCACGTCGGTCGACCGGCCCGGTCGACCGACCTCAGCCCTAGTCGACTAGTCAGGTTACTAGTCGACTTGGTTGAAGCCTGGAACAGAAAATTCAATTAGAAATATGTTTAAAAATTATTTTACTTTTCTAAAAATCACCAAAAATAGTTTATTATTTTGCATTGATATATAAAATATGGTAAAAAGTTTAGCTCAAATATCAATCAATATGAACTATTTTTGTGTCTTATCATTTTTACCAAAAATCAAAAACGGTATTTTCTAAAACTTGGATTTTGAATAGAAAATACGTTTTGTCCAAAACTCTTCCAAATACAAAAACATGATATTTAAACACTTTGAAGCATGATGCATATGGATAGAAATCCAATATACATGAAACAAATATATATCATAGTTTTTGTCATTAATTCCAAAATATGTTTTGTCAAAAATACCAAAACAATATAACACATGAATAAGGGAGTCAAAACTAAGTTTGTCTAGAAATTAAAGCATGCATGTATATAGAACAAATCATATACACATTAAACCATGTAAACTTGTTTTGATCTATCCATTAATGAAAACCAAGATCGGTTAAACCTAAAAACGAAAAAACCAAAAACCAATATTCAAAACATGAAACGTGTGTGTGTGAACTTGAGCATTATCAAACTATTCTAATCTTTACAATTTGGATCTAAACACAAAACTAAACTATGGTACCGAAGTCTTCTTGTAGAGCGCAATCTCCAAGCCGACTCGATCCAAAACTCCTTGATCCATCGAGCAAGTGCTATATGTGATCTTTGACGCTCGGGCTCTTGAATCAACATGTGAAAGATGTGTGGAGGCTTTCACCAACTAATAACTTGATTAATGATTGAAACTAAATAACACAAGATTATTAGTACACATAACTACATGAGTTAATCATCATCAAAACTAGAGTGGAAGGCCTTTGGGCCAACAGGAGAAGGGAAGGAGAAGGGAGATGGAGAGGAGGAGGAGGAAGAATGAGAAGGAAAAAGGAAAATAAAAAGAAAAGAAAGAAAAAAGAAAGAGAGAGATTAAAAGAGAGATGGAGGGGATGGGAGTTAAATGAGGGGTGTCGTAGGCAGGTGGGTGATGGGGGGAAAAAAAAAAGAAAAGAAAGAGAGAAATAAGAAGATTCCAAATAAAATAATAATATTTAATAATATTAGAAAAATATTGAACTTTTTCAGAAAAATCTCCAAAAACACCCAGAGGTAGAAGACATTACTCTAAGAAATAATATGAAATCAGTTTTAAAAATAAAATCTTGTTTTCAAATTAAAAATCTTAGAATCAACTAACGATACTTGCGAGACCAAAACCGGTTGACTCGATTCGATAAAATCAGAAAAAATCCCTAAAAAAGTACTAAACTATAAATTGTGATTTTAAGAAATAATTTGAAAGCATATTTTAGAAATTTGATTCAGTTCATAAATTAAAAATCTGAGAATCGATCGGCGGCATCGGTCGACATCGATTTTAAAGATTTTGCAGAATAATTCTGAAAAATTCTAGAAAATCATAAAAAATCTAAATATTGAAAAATGATGTTTGAAACTGAAATCGATCAATTCTGACCATCGAAAAGATCAAATCAAGTAATAAACTAGGATTTGGTCTCCAGTTTAGACTAGAGCTGACTTCGAGTCCACGAATCCGGATCCAATGAAAAACAATCAAATAAATAATCATAAAATAAAAAAATACGGGAAGCAAATCAAAAAATACGATCAAAAAATTGAATACGTATCTAAGTATGTATTCCGAGAACGGGGTGTTTACATTCCATTCACCTTAAAAAAAATTTTGTTCTCAAATTTTGATAAGGAGAAAATGAACACAGGAAAGGATAGGGACGAGGATTATACCAATTAAGATATGAATAACTAAGGATAATTCTCCCAATAGACTAAACAAAATGTCCGGACTAGATGCCTTCTGCGCTTCCTGCCGTATAATTCTTCTGACGGTGCCAAATAATACTGGCCCGATATCACTCTTTATCTGAGAGGCATGAAGTTATACTTGATGAAAAGTCTGTAATAGAATTCTCGATGTGTTGTATGCTTACATTACTCTGAGAATAGATCAAAATACCAAAGATTAAAAAAAAACCTGATAATTCTGAGTATAGATAAAGAAGACTGATAATTAAGAATTCCGAATACTGGACATGATCACTCTGAAAGATATAGTCAAGAATATAGAATACCCATAGAGAATCCCGAATAGTGACTTTGGATATTGTTTGACTGCAGAACGATTCTGAGAATACCCGAGCTTCATAGAGTTGGTCAAAGAGATAGTATAATAGCTATATTCAGTACTATGTCGCTACACCTCCAGTCTATCCATATCTTAAGTTGGTATAAAAACTACGAAAACTGAAATAGTGAAAGATGAAAGGAAATCAGGAATCGAAGGAAGAATGATCAAGAAGAAATAGATAACTCTGCACTTGAAGTTGGATTGTATAACCAAAACTCATGCATTCCAATTGCAAATTTATTTACCATTAATTTGTCATCTGGACGTACTGAGGATGTAAGAGCCTAGGCTCTGATATCATCCTGTAACGCTCTGATCTGCGGGGTACGAAGACGTTATTGCGACGTATATACGTAGGTCAAAAATGTTGGCCCAAGGTTACAATCACCCGTTTTTAGTGTGTTTTGATGATTACAAAACATATATAGTTATTTGTACTAATCATGTTTGTTGTTTAGTGTATTTCAGGGTTCTAATGTTTCTAGGAGCATTTTCCCTAAAGGAATGTTTTGACTCAAGTCAACTCATTTCGGACTCAAGTATCAAGCTTGCAAGACATATGAAGAAGCCGACTTGAAGATCTTGT